>JANVCL010000005.1:6395307-6407669 GCA_026546855.1 Erythroxylum incrassatum | reverse complement strand
ATTAATATAACAATATGTAGCTACAATAGGATGTCAAAGTAGAGCCAGCAATCTCTCAATCATAAGTTCAAAATGAGGTTACAAGTACCTCAACAGTATAGAAATCAGACCCGACAGGAGTACTGATAACATATATGCAAGATACTCATACCTCGATGACCTAAATAGAATGTGTCATAAGGAAATGCACATAAAATGATGATCCGGTTGTGTAATTCCAAACAAAATGGCCCAAGCAACCACCCATGATGCCAACTGAGATTTAACAAAATATCTAAGAACAACAAAATGAGACTGGGTACAAAATGTCTCTAACAAAATGTCATATATATACAAACATTTAAACACATCTGCGTAGTATATCAATAAAGTATATGGCAACAACAATAATAGCAACAATTATAAGCAAAAGTCTCTAAACTGAATAACAAAATAGTCAAATACAATGTTGCTATCAAAATTAACATAAAAGATAGACTCCCACTAATCCAAGGCATCAAAAGATCTAAAAAGACCCATACGAGTTACATGATTCACAAAAGCTTTAACAATCAATCCTTTGGTTAGAGGGTCTGCCACCATAAGATTGGTAGGTATATGCTCTATACGGGTTTATAACTCCTTAACCTTCAAACATATACTTTGTATCAAAATGCTTCAAACGCTTGGAGTTCTTGCATATTTGGGAGAAGCCCACCACAACAAAGTTATCACAATATATGGTTAGAGGTTTGGAAACACTCTCCACAAGATGAAGCTCAGAAATGAAATTCCTCAACCATATTGCCTGTCGAGTAGCTTCGTAATAGGCCACATACTCTGCCTCCATAGTTGAAGTTGTTGTAAGTATTTGTTTAACACTTTTCCAAGATACAGCTCTTCCAGCAAGCATAAAGATATATCCTGATGTGGATTTGTGATCATCAAGGCAATCACCATAATTAGAATCAGAATAACCTATCACCTCAATATGATCAGACATCCTGTAAGTGAGCATATAATCTTTAGTACCTTTAGATAACTCATAACTCGTTTCACAGCTTGCTAATGACCCACACCAGGGTTGCTCAAGTATCTCCCAAGTACACCAACAACAAAAGCAATATCAGGACATGTACAAACTTGAGCATACATAAGACTGCCAACAGTAGAAGCATATGGGACCTTATCCATCTCTAACTTATCTTTATTATTTTGAGGATACTGGCAATTCGAGAGTTTCTCACCCTTTTGGATGGGTGCACTGTAAGGATTACAAGTCTTCATGTTAAATCTATTCAAGATCCTTTCAATATACCTTTTCTGAGACAAGCCAAGAATACCATGAGATCTATCACGATGAATTTCAATGCCCAGGAAAAAAAAAGCATTGCCAAGATCTTTCCTATCAAAATGAGCTGTCAACATTTGTTTAGACGTCTCAGAAAAAAAACTCATATCATTACTGGCTAAAAGAATATCATTAACATATAAGATAAGGATAATGAATTTGCTCCCACTATTTTTCAAGTAAATGCATTAATCAACAACATTTTCCTTGAAGCCAAGGGAGCAAACTATTTGGTCAAACTTCAAGTATCATTGTCTGGAGACTTGTTTCAGCCCATAAATGGATGTTTTCAATTTACATACCATGTTTTCCTTACCTTTCTCAACAAAACCAGCAGGTTGATTTATGAATACATCTTCATACAAATCACCATTTAGGAAAGCAATTTTTACATCTATTTGATAGAGCTCCAAATCAAAATGAGCAACCAAAGTCATCACAACATGTAATGAATCTTTAGTAGAGATCGAGGAAAAGGTATCTTTATTGTCTATACCTTACGTCTATTTATACCCCTTTGCAACAAGTCTGGCTTTGTACCTTTCTATCTCACATCTAGCATCACGTTTAGTCTTAAAGACCCATTTATACCCAACAGTTTTACAACCACTGGGTAATTCCACCAAATCCCAAACGTCATTCATACTCATAAAAGCCAACTCATCTTCTATGGCTACCAACCATTGTGAACTACGAGAACAAGAAATGGCATCCTGAAAAGAAATAGGATCTAAGTTTTCAACTAAATTGAATTCATGCTCCTCCTAAAGAGACTATAACCACATCTAGGACTTGAGTATCAATGCCAACCTGTTGAGGAATATCAACATCATTTCCTGGATCAACCACATCATTATGAATCAGAAGAGACTGAATTGCCTCAGGATGAAAAACAACAGGTTTAGGAACATCAACATGATCTTCTCTAAAATCAACAACACGAGATTCATGTCTTTCATTATGTTCCATGTCCCCTTCAAAATAGACAGTCCGATTTGATTCAATGACTCTAGTAATGTGATTGGAATAATAGAATCTTGAATCTCTTAAGCCAATACAATAACCAATAAAGTAACCTGAAATAGTTATAGGATCAAGCTTCCTCAGTTGAGGATTAGAAGTCCTTACCTCAGCCTTACAGCCCTGAACATGGAAATGCTTCAAATTGGGCTTCTTTCCCGATATAAACTCAAAAGGAGTCTTTGGTAGAGATTTACTAGGCACATGATTGAGAACATAAACAGGAGTCATCAAAGCGTCTCCCCACAAGAACTCTGGTAAGGTGGAGTGACTAAGCATGCACCTAACCATGTCCATGAGAGTACGATTTCATCTCTCTGCAATCCCATTTTGTTGAGGAGTGCCATGCATGGTATATTGTGCTTCAATTCCACAATCCGGCAAGTATCTAGCAAAAGAGCCAAGGTTTCTACCAATTTCATCATACCGACCATAATACTCACCACCTCAATTAGATCTTACACATTTGATATGCTTCCGAAGTTACAATTCAATAACTTTTTTCAATGATTTAAAAGCATTCAAGGATTTAGATTTCTCATGCAACAATTCAATCCAACCATACTGAGAAAAATCATCAATAAAGGTGATGAAGTACCTGTAGCCTCCCATGGCAATAGAAGTAACGAGTCCACAGATGTCTGTGTGAATTATCTGTAATGGTAGCTCCTTCCTAGTTATTTTCTCCTTTTTTACTTCAGCTATAAACTTCCCTTTTATGCAATCAACACAAATGTCAAAATCAGAGAAGTCAGATCATACAAAATAGTTTCCTTAATCAACCTCTCCATTCTCTCCTTAGAGATATGTCCTAATCGTTTATGCTACAACATAGAAGATTTTTTTGTAACTCTCCCACGTTTCTTTCTAACAACAGCATTAACATCATCATGTGGTTGGTCAAAACGAGAAGAATTAGCAATTAGCATAAACATTCCATTATGCATAATTGCAGAACCAATAACAGTAGAATCATAGTTCAAAACAACATCATTATTGATTATATGAAAAATGTACCCACAACTGTGTAAAACAGAAATTGAAATCAAATTCCTTCTCATATAAGGCACATAAACAATATCTTTTAAAAGCAAATTATTTCCGCTACTTAACTTCAAGGAAACTACTCCTATGTGCTCAACATTAACATTAAATCTATCTCCTAATTGCACCATCAACTCCCCTTTTATTTGGCCTCCACCTGCTTTTAAACTCCTGCAATGAATTCGTTATATGAATAGTTACACCAGTGTCTAACCACCATGAATTAGGAGGAACATCAACAAGATTTGATTCAAAACAGACAAAGAGTTGAAGTATATCTTTCTTCTTTGTTAACCAATTCTACACAGTCACGCTACCTATGCCCATGATCATGAAAAAAGTTGCAGTTTCCATTAAAAAGAGGCTTGGGCTTAGCACCAAAACTCTCACCAAGCCCAGAAGGTAATGCAGGTTTATCATTCCCCTTCTTCTTAAATCGTGGCTTACCCTATTTGTTTCTATAAAATTTCTTTTTGTCACCACTCTTGTGAGAAGTGTGATGAATACTGTGAGACTTTCCTTTCTTCATAGCATGCTCCTCTTGAATAAAAATGGAAATCAATTCATCAATGCTCCATTCATCTTTCTGATCATGGTAAGTAGTCCTGAGAAAATCAAACTCGGAATGAATAGATTCAAACACCTGTCAGATCAGATAATCCTCTCCCAACACAACTTTCATGGACTTCAACTTGTTATACCAAATCACAAGTTTCATTACATGCTCAAGAACACCACCCATACCAGCATACTTGATCTTAGACAGAAAAGACAAGTAATTAGACTTTTAAGTCTTATCAAACTTTTGGAATTTTTCACCAATAGCCTTGAGATAATTTTTGGCATTATCAGTTTCAATGATACTTTCTTTAATAGTCTTCTCCATTGTATACTTGATGGTCATCAAACAGACCTTGTTAGAACGAGCCCATTTATCATATTTAACTTTATCTGCAGCGGAAATCTCAGCACTAGGTTGTGCAGGCTCATCCTTAAGAAGAGCAACATCAACATTAGAAACAGACAAAAACAGATTCAAAGATTCAATTCAGTCCTCATAATTGGTCCCATTCAGCTTAACCAAAAAATTAAAAGCTAGAAATTGAAACAGTGCAGGGAGATTTTATCAAATATATCTACATATAGTAAAATTGGGCAAACAACACAGCTGGGTTCTTATGCAATTGCAATCCTTCCTAAGGGTCCCGAATTACAACACAGATCATCCAGAACATTAAATTATGTCCTAAAGCTAATATTGATATGATACTGAAAACTTAAAGACATAATTCAATGAAATAAACAAAGCATTAGAAACCACATTGATAAAGACAAATTGATAGGGTAAGTGCATCATCAATATAGTATCTAATGTATGCCCAATAACAACATCACAATATAGCATTTTGTAATAATTATTCTCATGATAGGCGAACTCACAATTACACAAAGTGAATAATAATAGTCCATATAACATATCCCAAGATTGTCCCCATAGGTTCCATTTAGTACCACAATTATAAAATTAACCACATTAATCATATAATATAACATTATATTCATAAATTACATCCAAAATTAATTTTAGTGCATAACTTCATTAATACTGAAAGTACACAAGACCCTAAAAGTCCCAAAAAAATCAAAAACAAGTACAAAATTTTCAAGATAAAATTCGGAGAGTACATTATATTTTTATTAATATTATAATTTGAGAAGAATAAAAATAAATATTTCTATTATTCAAAAAATTCCAAAAAATACGATAAATTAGAACTAGGCAAATGGAACAAACAGGCAAAATTTGGGACAAAATAGTCAAGGTAGCTAGCCGCACGCGCCTCCACGCACCACCCCCGCGTGTGGGGGAAAAGCCAGCCGAATTGAGCTGCATCTTCTTCACCTGAGACCCTGGAATTTAGGTTGTTCGACCCAGTTCGTGACCCGATTCCAAAAAATGCCCATAACTTGCTCAATTTTGATCCATTTTCAATGAAAATGGTGTCATTAGATTCAGAATTTAACGATCTATCAAAGCCCTCAATCAATTTCACGAAGAAGGCTACTAAAAATTTTGAAAAATTCAAAAGAATGTTTTATGATTTGCGTTTTCGAGTTCTGAGTTAAAAAAACAGAAAATTCAACAAACTTACCATACAATTTGACACCAAACCGAAACAAACCAACAATTAAAAAAATAGATTTCACAGAAAACAAATTAACAAAAAAACGAAAACCCCAACAAACAAAACTCAAATTCTAGGAAAATCAACATCTAATCTCGAAAATTACGCAAAATTAGCAATCACAATTAGGGTTAATTGTGCTCTGATTCTAATTGAAGAATAAATTAGACTAACCATATGATTGCAACATACTAGATTCAAGAATTGGATGTACAAATATCTGAAAATTAAGGAACAATTGAGTCCATTGTTGTTTTCTATGAAGCGGAGTAACAAAGATGCAGAGGATTAACTACTGCTATTCCAAACCCTGATTAGGAAAATAAAAACCTTATAGTTCTCAATGGGGATACTGTATTTTAAGGTTGGCTAACAGTAGGAACTCCTATGCACTGCAAAACATGGGTCAAGCCTACCCATCATACCAAGCCTATGAACACAGGTCTAATGACAC
Source organism: Erythroxylum incrassatum (assembly GCA_026546855.1). Classification (NCBI taxonomy): domain Eukaryota; kingdom Viridiplantae; phylum Streptophyta; class Magnoliopsida; order Malpighiales; family Erythroxylaceae; genus Erythroxylum; species Erythroxylum incrassatum. The sequence continues at coordinate 6,401,635 of JANVCL010000005.1, read as the reverse complement.
GTATGAGAGAAGTACCATTAACATCTAATTAATCGGGATTTATCCAAAAATTATGTTTATTGTTTATTATACTATTCCACAAAATTAATGATGTTCTTAGTTAGAGTTTCATCAAGAAGGCCTATTGATAAAAAATTTAAACTAGTACACATTATGTTTATTTCATATGAAAAAATAATTGATATCATAAGTTAAAGTATAAAAATAATTTTAAAAATGTGACTTATTAGAAAATAAGTTTATTGAACTGACTCGATTATGATGATCTCAAATGAAATATTGCTTATATGTTTATGAATTTTCTCATTATAATGGTTTTATAATTGATCTTTACACTTAATATTATCAATGTGTCTCATATAGTATTTTAAAAATCAAACCAAACAGATCAATTTGACCGAAATTAATACAAATTGGCCTGATTTTTAGTCTGGTTTGTATCATATAACCTTTATGATACCAACCTATTTTCTTTAAAAATCGGTTACATTTTAACTATCTTTTCAAGCATGTAGGACCCACCATGTTTTTAAACATGTGGGACCCACCAGAAATTTCTTCCCCGCTCTTCTCTAACTGACCGATAACCATTTGAACATGTGGGACCTACCATGCATATGGGACCCACCATGAATTTCTTTTGAATTTAAATTATTATTGTTAAAAATAAATTACTATTTTTATCCTTAGAATATACTAAATTTATTTAATCTTACCAATAAATTACATTTATCAAAATTTAGGTTCTTTACTTATCTCCTTATATTTTAATTGAAAATTTGTAAATTATTATTATTAAAAAATAATTGTTATTTGTATCACAAATTTGTTTATTAAATTGAATTATCAATTAGTATATATAAGTAATTCTGCTTAAGATAATTTAAGAATGTGTTAAAAATAATATTTAAACTATAAAAAAGTATGTTTAAAGGACATTAAAAAAGAAGTTAGAGTCTTTTCTATTTACTTTCTTTAAACATACTTTAACTTTTATGAGTCTTTAAATAAATGACAATATAGAATACAAATTTTATTATTATTATTATTTAAAAATTTATGTTAGATTTAATTGTAGTTTAAATTATTAGATTTATTAGTAGTTTATTATATATTAATATGCATTACTTATTCTTATAACTTTTACTTCTTATTTATTATATACCGGTTTTATAATGGCTCAATACCGATCGAACCTTTAAACCTTAAATTTTTTCTTTGACCGGTTCGATGTCCTATCCAATTTTTAAAACATTGATTTCATATGTGAATTATTGTGTTTTGATGTTACTTATGATCTATCATATTTAGGGTAATCCAATTAGTAGTACTTAGATACAATATGAATTGCCTCAAGATAGTTACGTAAGTCAAATAATCAATAAAGAATTCATCACTTTAAAGTAATTAGAGAGAATGTTTCACTGCTCTTGATTAATATTACTGTAAGGAGTGAATTAACATTTGAAAAAAAATCAAATATCATTACAAATTAATTACTAATTAGCAAGAATGAACGTAATTGGATTTAACCATAATAGGTTTTATATCCATATTCTATGTTCAATTAGAATATTGGATGACAAAATGATTAAATTATATATCATAATCATGCATGGAGATATTAACTCAAACTACTTTGACATTCCTAATATTTAGGTAGTCATGACATGTTGCTATACGTTAATCTCAATATATGATTATAAATTGTTTAATTAGATAATTAAAGATAAATTAAATGAAATTTTAATTTATCTAATTATAATTATGAATTATAATTTATAATCATTGTCACTATATTAAAAACATAATAGGTAACTCATAAAGAGCAGTTAAAAAGAAAAAATAACTTAAATTAAGTTAAACTCAATTATGAAATTTGAGAAGATTCAAAGATCAAATATGAGATGCTTGATTTTATTAAAATTAAATATTCTAATTATAATTAAAGTCAACTCTAATGTTTTTTTTATTTGTAGGAAATAAGCGTAAGAAAGCTAGCGCTTCTGCTTATTCCTCTCCAAAAGTTTGAGTTACTTTTTCACTGCTATATGGACATTGTTAAAGGCTGAATGATTGGACAATTCGTAATTGACTCCTTGAAAAGTTTTCAATAAGAATTTTGAATTAAGAACGATTTTTTTAATTTACAATTGATGTTTTTAAAATTATTCAATTTTAAGAAATTGTAAAAATTTTAATTTTTCGTTGCACTTGTGATTTGATCTCAGTTCTTTTTCCTACTCCTATACCTATATTTGATACCTCTTTTTGTCGTTTCACTCGAGTAAGACAAATTCCTCATCATTTTACTAATTTTCATTATTATTTTGATATTGCAACTTTACATGAACCTCGCTTTTATCGTGAGGCGAGTATTGATCCTCTTCAGCAACAAGGTATGATTAAAGAACTTCAGACCTTAGAGAAAATTTATCAAACTTAGTTGATCTTCTCCTTAATAAGACATCTACTAGCTATAAAATTAAAACTGGTTCTGCTAGCTTTATTGAATGTTACAAAGCTCGTTTAATGGACAAAGGGTATACACAAAAGTATGACATGGATTATGAAGAAACCTTTTCTCTAATGACCAGATTAGCCTATGTTCACAATCTATTAGCTATTGTTGCAGATTGAAAATGACAACTTTTTTTTAATGGATGTCAAAGATGAGGTTTGCATGCAACCTCCTCTAAGTTATCATTCTTTTCATAAGATTTGTAGGCTTCCATGAGTCTTGTATGGATCTTTGCTTAATTTAGTTTTATTTTTATTTCAAATAATTATGCATTATTTATGATACCATGATGGTAGAAACAAAATACTATAGAAAAGTCTTATTTTCAATTAATTTTCATTATACCTATACAAGCTATTTTCATTAGTTCGTTAGAAAATATTATATACCATGATTTAAATTTTAGTAGATAAAAAGATACTATGTACTAAACCAAGCGCCCCTTCAGTATTTGTTAAGAAGCAAAAAGCAAAGGCATTAGAACTGAGTGGCTTAACCTTTTGTGACTTTATACAATTAGATGGGGCTTCTGGGCCCAATGACCTAAATAAATATACACAAAAAGTAAAAGCTGAAAAAGTAAAAACTAAAAGGTAAGAAGTGTTCCCATCACTAGAAATCTCTTCCCAACCCAACGTAATAATGGTCAAGTTCTGTGCTGGCCCCTGTAACTTGAGGACGTCTAGCTTTAAAACTTGTTCAGACGATTCCAGTCCATTGCAACTAATCAAAACCAAAGCAGTGGTAACTAAATGACCACTCATAAATCGTACACAACTAATAGGGAGTCATGTGGACCAACATTCTTAAATAGGACATTCAAAAGGCAGAATGTGAATTATGTATGGAAGTAAATTTAGACCCAGTTTTCAACATTCTATTAATGCTGCCTTTGGCCTCGCACTGCTTTCCCTGGAAAATGGGGAACATCTCAATAATATCTTCATGTCTATCTATCTGCCTTCTTCAGTTCTTGTAAGCACAACAAACAAAAGCTCACTTAGCTTACATTGCCAACAACTTCAACACATGTATAATCTTAGTTGCAGCACATCAAGTTTTCTAGACTCCACATCTTCCTCTACTTTCCCCAAAACTCCACCCTCCAAGATTCACTACCAGATAGGAAAGGAGGAAACACCACACCTATGCTTAACGGATCTCCTAGAAGAAAAGCTTTTAAATTTTACCTGCAGCAGGACAGGACAGTAACAGGTTGCTAAATGAATCAAATGGCCACACAAGTCTACTGCATTAGCAACAAATGGCACTGGACATTAGTGATATCACCTCTGGCATACAAAATTGAGCTTTTTAAGACGCAATGCAAGTAAGAAAAAGTACTAGGAGCAAGCATATGTACAAATTCTGTCCTAGATGTCCATAGAGTTGTGAGCAAGTTCGACGATCTTTAGTCTGAATCTACTGATTTCTTTTAGATGTTACAACAAAAATATGCAAGTAGAAATCAAGAAAAGTCAAAGAAGAACCTGAGCGTTCATATGTTTGTATCAAGGGGAAAGACAGAAGAAATCATCAATCGCATTTACATTGTGTGGCTAAAACCTTAAAAGTACAGACTTGTCACTCCCAGATGTGTAACCCAATTGATGCTTTCAATCGTCTCTCCTTAGCACTAGGAAACAGCTCCAAACACACATGATAGAAAAAAAGAACCAAAAAGAATATGTATCAATCCTACTCTGCATTGGCTTTCTGTTTTCTCCTTGATCTATTGAACAGATTGGAAGGTGGCGAGGGAGAAAATTCAAAAGGAACAGGGGGAAGATCCATCTCCCCTTTCAAGACCTTTACAATCTCCCCAATGTCTGGCCTCAATTCTGGCATCTTCTGCAAGCAACCAAGAGCTAAGTTAATACACAGGCTTGCCTGTTCTTTATTGTAGTTATCCTTCAATCTTTCATCAACAAGCTCCAAGATGTTCCCAGCTTGAGCTAAATGCCTACACCAACTTATCAAATTTGCTTTCTCAAGCTTCATCGGTGAAGTAAGTACATGAAGTGGCCTCCTGCCAGATACGATCACAAGAATAAGAACCCCTAAGCTGTAAATATCAGCCTTTTCCATCAAATATCCACATCCACCGTATTCAGGTGCAACATAACACAATGTTCCTCTCATGCTTGTTGTGCTACTTAACTCACGACTGAAAAGATCCCCACTCCACATATCACTTCCAGTGGACCGCACACTTTTCTTTTTCCAGCCCCTTCTGAAACTAAACTCCCCATTTTGGTTACAGTCACTTTCACTTTGGATCCCAAATTTCTTTTGCCTGCGAAAATGAAACCGACGACCAAGGTCAAGGTGTGGAACTTTAACCCTTCTTTTCCACTTTGTTTCAACACTCTTCAGCCTATTACCTTTCTTGCTAATCTCCTCTAAGTGCTCTTCTTTCCACCACTCCTGCATTTTCCTGTTTCTTTTCCTACGATTCTTCCCAGCCTTCAATTCTTTCTTCTCAAACCTCTTAATTTGATTATCCAACATATGCTCTTGCAATTGAGGTTCATTTACATCTTCCAATTTCTCCATCGGAACTGAATTATGGAACTCTGTTCTCTCAGGAGCGCTTCTTTTCTCCTCGTCCCAATCTGGATTCGTGGAGGGGTAAATTTGGCTTCCTATCCACTCCATAACATAATCTTTAGTACACAATTCACCACTCCCATCCTGCCTCCACCACCAATCCTTGCCCCACTGTTTTGTGCTTGAAGAATCATCAAGAATCAATGAGCCATTAGTTGTCAGCTCCTTGCTGTGATCAGTACTACAAAACTCATCATCATAAGACACAAATTTACAATTCCAATCATCCCCCCCATTATCCACAGCAGAAACCTCCTTACCCTTTCCATCGCCACCTTTAACATCACTTTCACATGAAATATTGACATTATAACTTGAAGAATTTAAATTTGAAGCTCTAACATTGTAGCAAACTCTGCTATTTTTGGATGACGAAGAAGCTTGTAAAGCTAGGGAAAAATCTACCTCATGACAACTCTCCACAGGAGTACCAATAGCAGGTGTCTCTGCAGTTAAGTTTCCTGAAAGCTCTTGGCTTTTCCATAGCTCTTGACTCTTCCCTAAATCTTGGCTAAATAAATCAACTCCAAACTCACCTTCCACCTTAATCCTTGACAAGCCAAAGTCTGAAATCTTGGCCCTGTAGTCAAAATCAAGCAAAACGTTGCTGGGTTTAACATCCCCATGAATCACGGGTGGATCACAACCAAGGTGCAAAAACTCAAGTGCCCTTGAAACATCAAGTATGACATTGAACCTCCTTTCCCAACTCAGACTAAAATGCCCATCTCCAAAGAGCAGTTCTTGCAAACTTTTATTTGGCATATACTCATAGACCAGTAAGCGCTTATTCTTTTCGACACAATACCCCAGCAAAGTAACCAGAAGTGGTGATCTCAAACCACCAAGAATCTGCAACTCGTTTTGGAACTCTCTTTCTGATTGTAAAGTCACAGCATCTATTCTCTTGATGGCATATAACTTTCCATCTCTGGCAATGCCTCTAAAGACAGTACCAGAACCACCTTTCCCAATAACGTTGCCATCACCAAATTCATTGGTGGCAATCTTCAGCTCTCTGTAGCAAAACTTTTGAAGCTTTAGAGGAGCACCAGAATCAAAAGGGATTGTTCTTGAACACTTGCCAAGGGTCCTCCAAAGATGATATACAAAGTAAAGAATGGTAAAAATAATTACAACAGAAGCTGAGACTGTTAGCACCAAGAACAAAATTCTGGTCTTGGTGATGAAACTCGG
>JANVCL010000005.1:6363629-6373995 GCA_026546855.1 Erythroxylum incrassatum | reverse complement strand
TCGGGATCAGTTCGCGTCTGCATTAGTGTCTCATAATTGTATTCCGCAATCGTTGTAAACTGATTTGTATTTGTACTGTATTGCTAAATGATTGTAATATCTATAACTGCAAAGCTTTACTACTGTTTACTGCTTATTCTGTGCGAATGAATGTCTTAAAATGAAAAAGAAAAAAAATTGTATACTGAGTTTTAACTAACTGATGTAGTACACCACCCTCGCGGGGCACGGACTCGGATATCACCAATGATATTGGGTTCGGGTCACGTGGGAGTGGGGTGTTACAGATTAGGCCATCTGATTGCTCAGGCAGTCAAGGAAAGAAAATGGAAGCCGATTACCCTGAGTCGTGAAGGCCCACCACTCACACATTTATTCTTTGCGAACGATTTAATACTCTTTGCCAAAATAGATGACAACCAGGTACTAAACATTCACCATATCCTAGAAGTTTTTCTGTTCAACTTCAGGACAAAAGGTGAGTACAATCAAGACAAAATGTTTTTATTCTAAGAATGTATCATTAAGTCTGGCACGGAAGACAAGCAGACAACTGGGTTTTCAACATGCGACTAACCTAGGAAAATATCTCGGAGTTTCGATAATTCATGAACGCACTTCCAAATGATCATTTCAGTATATTCTTGATAATATGCAGCAGAAACTTGATGGGTGGCGGGGCAAATTTCTCTCACTCGCGGGTAGGACCACCTTAATTCAATCCGTGTATCGGCGCTTCCCAACTACACCATGCAAACGGTCAAGCTTCCTCGGCTATTATGTGACAAACTGGACAGGATTATTTAGCGTTTCCTATGGGAATCAAATGAGGCCCAAACAAAGAATGGATTGATGAACTAGGAAGCAGTGTGTAAGCCAAAAGTGGTTTGGGGCTTAGGACTTCGGAGAATAAGGGATACCAATGATACCTTCTTGACCAAACTTGGCTGGCATCTGCTTACTAGACCAAAGGCACTTTGGGTGCAGGTATTAAGTGCCAAATATAAGTTCGACCGCAACAACCTACCACTCTATATGTCAGCGCCTGGCGGATCCATGATATAACAGGGTATATCGTCTGTATGGGCGCATGTCCTAAGAGGATTGAAATGGGTAGTGGGCAATGGAGCTAGGACACAATTCTGGAATGATGCATAGGTACATGACTTCGGCCCTCTTAAGGACCGAACTGTGCAAAGTATCCCTCCACAGTTGCTGCATAAGCCAATACAGGGCTTTGTTGATTTCCGCAGAGGGTGGCAATGGAATCTATTCCAGCATCTTCTACCTCCCTCAATTTGCATGGAAATTGCCGGTATACTCCCACCCTGCAATCAGTTCGGCTCTGATTATATGCTCTGGGGTCCATCACAAAATGGTATGTTTTCCATCTCATCTGCCTACAATTTAATAACTCGACAAGATGAAAGAAATTGCAGCTATTTATGGGAAAAGGTATGGAAATGGGATGGTCCACAAAGAATTAAAGCGTTCCTCTAGCTCCTGGCGCGCGACAAACTCCCCTCTAATCAACAACTAGCTATTAAACATCAATCCCTGGATCCATCCTGTCAGCAATGTGGGGAAACTAAATCGATTTTGCATATTGTTAGGGATGGTTGTAGAGCACAGCAATTATGGAACAACTTTTTTGTACGCATCATCTCGAATAATTTCTTCCGTGTAGATTTGAAATATTGGTTGATGGATAACTTCTAGCAACGTTAGCAACTTCAAGGGCTCGAATGGTCGTTAATATTTGGCACAGCATGTTGGTTCCTATGGAATTGGTCCAACAAAAATATTTTCGATCCCAAGTTTTCTTGGCCGTTAAATCCTCATGGTATCGTGATCCAATACGTGCATTCGTTTGTTCAGGCTAAGGTACTGGTAGGCAGAGCACTATAGAGTCCTAGAGTAAGAGTGGAGACTCTAGTGGGATGAACCAACCCTCCACAGGACTGGATACGCCTTAATACGGACGGAGCCTACCAACCTTCGACTTCGCAAGCTATAGCAGGAGGCCTTCTTAGGGACAACACATGACATTTGGCTAGGGGGCTAGGGGGTTTTGGGCATAATATAAGTTACTGCACACAAGTTAGTGCTAAACTATGGGGGGTATTCCCAGGCCTGACCCTTGCATGGAATGAGGGGTATCGAAGAGTAGAACTCGAAGTGGATTCATCGACTGTCATTAACAGTTTATCAGTATCGGATACATCATATACACCACACATCAAATTAATTTTGGGGATCCAACAATTACTAAACCGTGAATGGATTGTAAAAGCTAGGCATATCTACCGAGAGGCTAATCGAGTTGAAGATTGGCTAACAAACTATGTCAAGTCCCTAAACTTCGGTATCCATTAGTATCGAAACCCGCCTGTGGGTTGCTATAATATCTTATTAGAGGATATAGCCGGGGTTTCCTTTTCTTGACTAGTAGCTTAACATGTTTGTACTTCTCCTTATGACATAAAAAAAAACTGGAAAAGAAAACTAATTGCATATGCAAATAAATAACTAAAGATGGTATTAATGGTAATTAGAAAGCAAGTTGAGATAATCAAAGCAAAGCAAAAAAGTAGAAAGCTGGAAGTCACACCTTTTAACTTGTACGTACAAGTGTAATTTAAGTCCTAACTTAACTTGCACAACCTCCTAAGGACGTTTTTTCAGTTGGATAAGAGTTGGACTGATTAAATAACGATTTGGACCGCCTTTTAACGCCACCAATTCAAGTGTCCTCCATCATCTAAAGCCAAACGACCGTGTTTTCGTGCCATAAGTAAAACAAAGCACGCATAAGATAAAAGATAAAAAAAGAAAGCTTTGTGCACCCACGAAACGGTTGATTCACTTGGCTTCTCCTTTGTCACACCCAAGCAGAAAGGGTGCTCAGCAATGGAGCTGCTACGTCTCATTTGCCCTAATTCTCCTCCCGTACGCTTCTCTGTGAACTTCTGGTTGATTACCGTGAAAACTGTAGGAAACAACGAGACTTTGTCTTTTCGCTTGATTTTGTCCTCTTTTTTCTCAGGTGTGGAGTGGGAGTACGTTCTCTGACTGCTTCGATCACATATATCCTCTGTTCTTTGTTGCTGTTTCGCTTCTCATTTGTTTTGTATTTTCTTTTCCGTGTTTTTATCTGTGTAATGATTTTTTTCCCCTTAACGAGGCTCACGGTTTTAATGTTTGGTGCAAATATGCTGACTTTGTTCATGATTTTCGTGCTTGCTATATCTCGAAGGAATGCCAGCGGAATTCAGCGGGTAAGTTAGTGTTATCATATATTTGACGTAACGAGAAAGATACCATTTTTTGACTGTTGAGTATAGGTTATTGATATCTTGAATTGCAAGTTTGTTCTAGTTTGTGCTTATTGTATGGGCATCGTGTTTCGGATTTTTATGAAGCCCTAAAAGAGCTACAATTGAATCAAAGATATTTAATCGAATTAAATTACAAACTTGCAGTAGTTACATGAAGTTAAGTTCAAAAGTTAGTGACTTTTGGTTTTTCTTGAAAGTAAAGCAAAAAAGAGACCTACTTGGTTGACAAGTCACGATTGCAAATTCGCCCCTAAGTGGTTTACATTTTACGTTAACAAACTGAAATTTGTGAAATGATATGATTCTAATCATATTTCTTAAAATTCAGAGGTACGGCTCAAAGCTATGACAGCCCCGATTTTCCTGTGATATGTCGTCACACATATATAGCATTACTGAAGTTTTATAGACTGTCTGAAATGTGAAAATAAACTTTTTGCTAACTGTTTGATCTTTTCTCTTGATATAACGCCAGAGTTTTAAGTTGACCTCAACAATTTCTCATCTTCTTGAACTCTTGCGGACAGTCATTTGGGCTACTATGAATGTTTAGCTGGAAGTTAATTTGAGCTCTCATGTAAATTAAAAGCTTTAGATATTCTATTTCTGGTGTTCTTTATTCAAGTTTCAGTTTCATGCACTAAATGTCCTCTGACTACTGTTTTTCTATGTTGCTTTATCATGAATTATACATCATGCTTTGACACCATTTCCTTTCTTTTTTTTTGAAATTAAATCCTTAAATTTTATTTTAAACCAATTGTTAAGTGCATTAAACTTATTACAAATATTATGTAGATGACGTTTACAGAGAAGGTAGTTTTGCATTTTATACCTGCGCTTGGAGTTTGTTTGTCGTTGGTGGACGTGACTTTACTTTTTGGGAAGGACTTTCATGGGGATTTTGTGCTGTATCATGAGTGGCTTTCTAGGAGCTCTCAATTGATACTCTGGGTAAGCCTTGGTCGATTTTAGTTGTTAGCTTCTTGAACTTATTTTACTAACACATTTTATCTGATCTAAATCCCTGTTTTTAATGTGTATAGACAGTTATGATAATCTCCTCAAAGTATACATGGATGTATATTGTGATTCGTGAACGGCTCCTTTGTTTTTGGTGGATCATGAAGTCAATATTGGGAACCATTCATCTGCATAAGGCATTTGCTTCTCTAGAGGTAATGATTTTGTTTGTCTAATGGGAGCTTTTCTCCCAAGTGACATGCTCATATCTCTTAATTTGTTTGTCGTGACTGATGTTTCTTTCACACTGTGTTATTGAAAATAAGTAATTATTTTCTTTGGGACTTCCTAAATTAATTTATTTCTGTACTTTTGATTGCTTATTAATGCACATGACGTGTTTGTGGAATTATTGTGGTGTTTCAGTTCAAAAGATAGTGAGATTCTAGACCTTACTTCAGTTCACAATAGTGAGATTCTAGAGCTCTATTGTCATAAGAGCCCTGATAATCGAGTTTCATAACTACAGCTAAAGTTGGTTGGCCTGTACCCTATCCACTTTCTTAGAGTGGGTTGGTTGATTTCTTGATCATTAGAAACGTTAGTTCTCACACATGAAGCAGTTTATTGCGAAAGACGAGTGGACTTATTGTTTTCGTGACATAAAATATTTGACTTTTGTTTCATGGAGCCATTACTGCACAAAGGATATCAAAGAACTCTATTGCTGTAAATAGGAATGTTGAGCTATAATATATACCTATCGTATAGCTTCTTTGCTATAGTGGTGAATGTGTTTGGTCATGTATTGGGCTTCGTTTTTTGCAGGCTTGGAAGTTTCTTGAAGAAAGTTCTTTAGTTATGTTGGATATTACCTTCAGCATATCTATCAATTATATTAGGATAAAGTTGACATCTTTGAGGAACAGGTATTGCTTGTAAAATTATCCACAAGTAGCTTCATTATTATGCCGTGAAATAGTTGAAGTAGTTTTACTAAGTAGACAACATTTAATGTGACTTGAACCATATGCATATGAAACGCTGCCATTAGTGCCAAATCCAAAACTTGATCCTCTCATCGGTGTTGTTTTGAGAGTTTTTGCAAGAATTGAGACATAGGAAAGGGGGGTAGTAGTGGCTTGGATCTTTTCATTCTTTGGAATCTTATTCGTGCTATGAAAGTTTCAGGACTATTTCTCCTTCTCTTCACCTCATATGATGCTATCAAAGCATTTGTTAGGCAAATTTAATGAGTGCTCTTGGTTGTTGTAAATCCCAGTAATCCATGGCGCAACTTATTTAAGACATTTACTTAGGATAGGTAGGAATAAACTTATACCGTTATCAGGGGAGATTGAATTTCTCTTGAATGTTGATGAATGTGAAATTACTAATCTCACGTACCATACTTCCAACACTTTATCATCATTTTGCATTTTGATTGAAAGATGTCCTCGTTATTGCTTGTAATGCTAAATAAGCACTTTAAAAATCTTTGTACTATTGCTGTTAAGGTAGCTTACAATCCCTCCTTGCATCCACATACATGTGATACGTGCAAGTCGAATTGCAAGTTCATTTACCAATAAGCTTGTTGATGTCATGAAATAGCAATGCCCTCAATGATAACTTCCTTACCTCCACCCAAGTTTGCTTGCAGTTTTTGGTGTTTTTTGTTCAACAGTTGAATGTTTCCCATCCTAAACCCCACGTGTTAGCGGTATTTCTACTGGGTGTTGTTGTTGTTGTTGTAGTTGAATGTTTCCCATGCATGACTTGCTAACTAGAAGGTTTTGCGGAAGTACAACTCATTCAGATATTCATTTTAACTTATGTATCTATATATCTATGACCTCATTGACTTTATTGTTACTTGCGCAAAGTATAGTTCATTGGAAGACCCACTTCTTTCTGTTGACATGGATAATGAGGAAGGTTGCAATGGAGATTCTGTAAGTAGTTCACTGTCTTGTTTATTTTTATTGGGGAGATTTATTTTCATATGATTCTTTTTGAAAGGAAGCTCTAATTTTGTTCAATATCTATGAGGAAAATGTTAGGTACTAATAGGCTTAATCTCTGGTATAGTGGTATGTCCCTGTCTGATATTGAGTTTGTTTGCCAAACTTGCATAGCTAATACAAGGCCTCCCCGTTCTTTTTCTTTCCTGATCCTGCATTTTGAATTCTATAAGTGATAATGTACGGTCTGTTGTATATGTTTGTCATAGGTTGACCTTTCGGGCTGGTGGGATCTTATGACATTCAAATGTATCACTTCTGTCATGAATCGTGGTGTTGCAACGCAGCTTGACTTTGAAGATTTACTTCAGTTACCAGATGATATGGAACCTTCCACTTGTCATAATAAACTATCAAACTCCTGGGCAGACCAATGGAGTAGCTCTAACCCTTTCTTGTTTAAAGCTATCTGTTGTGCATATGGATGGCCATATCTTCGTTTAGGCTTATTAAAGGTATTCTAGATTTTCATGAAAGATATCCATTTCTATGATGGAATGACACATTCATATTGTTAATCTGACAAAATATAAAATTGAATTCCTCTCTATCAGCAAGGAAAGAGTTTTGTGTAGCGCTTTTAAAATGACATATAATTTGTTATTTGTAAATAATTTATTTGCAAAGCTAAATTATTTTGTCATGATATCAACTGTCTATGACATTAAGTTAGCCCCTGAAGCTGTTAGTTGCAGAATGGAAAAAGTACGCAAGCTATGCAGTCTATGTACATAATGAGCAAAAAAGTTTCAGAAATAAGTAGAAAGAAAAAGAAAAAAAGTGAAAAACAAAAGAAGAGAAAAGAAGTTGAAGGGAGATAGTTGGTAGAACTTAGAAGTAATACTTGCTAGCCATTTTGCTTACTGCACAAAATTTTGCCGTCATTTCTTCGGCAGTAACTTCTACTTAATCAGATGAATAATTTTGAAAACAATTTGAGGGTAAGATAGTTGCTTCATAATTTTTGTCCACCATCTCATCGATAGTTTTCCTCAGGTGTTTAATGACTGTATTGGCTTTGTTGGACCTCTTCTTCTCAATAAGCTTATCCGATTTCTTCAACAAGGTTTGTACCATGAGTCAATTTCCATTTGCTTTCTATTTTGTTGAAATGACATCGACTAATCTGTACATTCGATATAATTGGTATCTTCATTTGAGTTTTTGGAAGTGTTTTCAGAAATTTAGGTCTGCTATTTATATCTTTTTTTATTATTTATGTTCTTTCTTTTTCCTAGATAATCTGTTTATTCATCAGTTCAAAGGGCTTGTTTCAATGTTACTACAGTTTAATGATGTTTGTTGCTAGCTGGCTGTTTAGATTATCTCTTCTCCATTCTTCCTATTTTCTTTTGAATTTTTCCTAATAGATCTGTGGTATCTTGTTTATTTCTAGTATGTTAAGTAGATGTTTACAGCAAGTACATATAATGATAACAGTAATTGCTACTTTAAGGTTCTCTGCATTGGGATGGCTATCTTATTGCTTTATCCTTAGGCCTCACCTCCATTGTGAAGTAAGTTTTCTTCCTTTCTATGCATTTCATTTTGCATATTTGTGTGGTTAATATATTTTGGTTCCTTTTGCTGAATGAACTTGCTTTATTAATCCTATTTTTCATGGTAATTCTCACAAAAATAAGGGTGGCATACCCAAGATAACTTTTGCATGAAAATGTGACCATGTGTCAGACTTGAACAAAGATATTTGACTCAAATTGAAATGCATGGTAGCAGAGTCTTTCTATTTTATTAGTTGAGAAATGTCAAAATGATAATTGACATTATGATCCTGGATTCCTAATAATTTCAGTCTGAATTTTGTGCTAGCTGAATCGTATACTGAGCTTTGGGTCTGGATCTTTATGTAACCGCATGTTTTCTTTTGTTTTTTTTTCAACCTATGCCCAGATAAAGGGCTTTTCTAAACCTGGAGACCTGATGAATACTTCTATCTTTTTGTTGAACTTGAAAATTGATTGGCTTTTTAACTAATTCTTGAATATTGCAAATGCTTAGTGATAATAAGTGACCAGGCATTATACTGGTTGTTTCTTTTCTGATTCTTAACTAATTATTGAATATTGCAAATGCTTAGTGATAATAAGTGACAAGGCATTATACTGGCTGGTTCTTTTTTGATTCTTTCTGGTTGACAAGCAACAATTCTATAAGATAGGAACATGTGCTTCATTCTGTTTCTGCTTTTATAAGTTTTGCAAACTGACAATTGAAATCCTAATCTTGTACCTTTGAGATAAACTGTGAATTGATGTTGGATTTGTTGCTATTGACTGCTATCTTGATTCATGACTTGTTATTGCAGGTCCTTCTTCGATACACAATATACATTTCATCTTGCAAAGTTGAAGCTAAAGCTGCGTTCTGGCATTATGACTTTGATTTACCACAAGGTATGATTTCTGAGCTTGTACTATGATAGGGAACAACCCGGTAATTAATTCAACAGAAACTTTATAATGTTTTGGGTTACTTTGTATTATGAAAATTACATTGTCCAGCTCATAGCTTTATGATTGTTGATACTTTTATCTTAGTGCCTATGTGTTACCCTAGCAGAGCGGTCAAAATTCTCTGAGGGAGAAATACAGACATTTATGTCTGTAGATGCTGATCGAACTGTCAACTTGTGTAACAGCTTCCATGATATGTGGAGGTAATAATGCAACATTATTGTGAAGCAAGAGCTCATTTTGTGGAATTTGATTATTGCTAATATTTATAAGTGGCCTTATTTGTTATTGTTTGTGATAATTTACTTACCAAGTCTTATTTCTTTTTCAGCTTGCCTTTTCAAATCGGAGTAGCATTGTTTCTTCTGTATACACAAGTTAAATTTGCTTTCGTTTCTGGGCTTGCAATAACCATCCTATTAATACCAGGTGTTAATATCTTCATATCTAAGTGCTCATAAACCTGCATCAAGCAGCATCACATTAAGGGGATTTACACTATGTCAGTTTTCCATGATCAAACTAGATGCATAAGCCAATTTTTTGACCGTTGGAAAATGATCATAATTGCTTTCTCATTGTTACTAGAGGTTACTTAAGTTTTAATCTGTTTATTCATACTAAAAAGGAGCTCTTAAATTGTTCTCATAGTTTAAAAATGATAAATATGGGGACTAATGGAGAGTTTTCATAATCAAGAACCGTTGTTAAATTGGTAGAAGTCAAAGTAGGCAAAATGAAGGGATGTCAATTGGGTAGGATCTCGCTAATTTCATTAAGACAAGCACTTGTCCCTAGTGTCTACATGCCTTACCTTTTAAATTATTACCTTCTGAGCCCCTATACTCTTCTTCATTACAGAGGAATAAAAATCTTTTTAATAATTCTATAAGTATCCTCTGCTAAATTTCTTAGACTCAGCTTTGGACACTAAGGGATATGGTCCCTTAAGATTACTCTGATAAATACTGATAAGAGTAATGTGGATTATATATGGCTTCTGCAAATTTTTCAACTGGCATGTTGCTGTGAGATGTGGACTGTTCTTTAGTGTTTGCACCTTTTTGTTGAGAATATTAAACTATATGATATAGTTTTCTTACTGTTGTAGTGAATAAATGGATCTCCGGATTAATTGCTGGTGCAACTGAGAAAATGATGACACAAAAAGATGAGAGGTATGCATTCTCAGTATTTTTTTCCGAATAAATTTTGCCAAATGGTTGTGTTATTACCCAAAATTTGGTTGTTTCATGGTGTTGTTTTGTACATACGAAATGTGGATAAATTACAATAAACCAGAGATCCACATAAATGGGGGTATTGTGGCTTGAACTTGTCCTGATCATAGAAGGCTTTGATGCCATATCAAGAACCATTGAATCCAAATGTTTAAGCTATTGGGTGAGGTCTATAAATGAAGCAGTAAATTATTTTAACTATATATATGTTCTATATGTTTTAATCTCTGACAGGATTAGAAGATCAGCAGAAATTCTGACACATATTCGCACGATAAAGATGTATAGCTGGGAGCAGCTTTTCTCTAGTTGGGTGATGAAGACTA
>JANVCL010000005.1:6337504-6355917 GCA_026546855.1 Erythroxylum incrassatum | reverse complement strand
CTGAATAACTCCCTATTTATAGGGAAATCTCCTTACAATCAAGAAGAATAATAGAACTAGAATTCCTAACTAAACAATGATTCAGAATCCTTAATAGACTCCCTTTCCTAAATAAACTCCTACTGCCACTAGAATTCCTAACTAAGCAAGGATTTAGAATCCTTAATAAACTCCTACTGCTAACGCTAACTAGAATTCCTAACTAAGCAAGGATTTAGAATCCTTAATAAACTCCTACGAATGCATCCATAACAAATTTTAAATTAGTGGTGTGGCTGTTACAAAATCAAGGGGCTTGATTATAAGAATCACATTTAGTAGTTACCGAAACGAGTGTTTAGTGTATAAATGTAACCATATACACTACACAAAAACAGATCAATATAATTAGTCCTTAACTTGATTACATAGTATCAGAGCTAGATGTTATTTGGAACTTTTTTTTTTCCAATTTTAGGTCTGCACAATAAGTAGATCTTTAGAAATTTTTGGATTATTATTTTTAGATGACTATTGATTCTCACTGACAATACTAATAGGAGCATCAATTGTCGATGGACCTCTCCTTGAAGTTCAACCATCAAAAGCTCCACGCTTGATTTTCGTGCTCCACTTGAAGATTTTGTAACCTCGCGTAGGCTCACACGTGTGATAATGTGTACATCAGTGTCTTGTCCTTTAGTCACCTTCTCTGCTTTTGCCTCTTCCCTATCAACACTACTAGGTGTCTGGTTTCCTCAATACCTTGACAAGAACATTCACTCTTGATTATCTCGCCACTAGAAACTTTTGACCGTGGCTTTTTGGTTTACAAATGCTGAAGGTGGTGGGTAGTTTGCCCATGTGTTAGTAGTTTTGTTGATTATGCTCAGGAGCACCAAAACTATTGATCTCCTTAGGTTCCTAATCATGATTCGATTTAGTTGTCTCATTGACTTCCTTTTTGCATTTGGGCTTTTTGTGATTGTTCTTGATTTGTTTAACTATTTTGTCTCAGTGGCTAACAAATAAAAGAGCTTGATTGGTGATTGATATCATTTTTATAATTTCTAAAATCATAGAAAATAAGTTGACTAGTCTCAATTATTTGGATTGGTGTAATACTGTTCGAATTTACATGAGGAGCATTTCTAAGTACCATTACCTCATTGATGATCCGCCATCAAACCATGCTCGTAAGGAGTGACTACAAGATAATATCTGATGATTTTTGCAAAAGAATTTTATTAATAATAGTCTAATTAATCACTCACGTATGTCAAAGAATTGTTGAACTATTTTGAATTCTTGTATTTTGAAAAAGGAAACATTTCTCATATTTATGAAGTGTGTAAGGGTTCTTATTGTGTTGAACCACAAGAAAAGTCTCTTCAGGCATATTTTATGAATTTCAAGAGGATCTATAAAGAATTGATTTACCTTTTGGTTATGATATTAAAGTCCACCAAACATAGCGAGAGCAAATGGTAGTAATTATTCTTTGGCTAATCTTAGCTCTCAATTTAACTCTAACTGTTGAGATTTCTCTCAACACGAGTTCTATACTCAGATATTTCGCACAAAGGTCAGTATGTTTGTTTTTCTCAATATTTAGACTCTTAATGCCCTTGTTAATCAGAATAACGAATTTGACACGAGAAAGTCATATTATAGGAATAATAATAGAGGAGGAGGGTCAAGTAGTTGGGACAATAGGAGTCATGATGTAGGAGGTATCTTTTGTTGTTAATATCATAAATTGGGCAATATCAAACGCACGTGCCAAATTTTGCAAATAAATCTTAGAAGTTCTATCCAACTCATATTGTAGTTACTACTGTTACACTTAGCTAATTCGTTGAAAAGACAAGTACAATTTTTGTAGATGAATTTACTTTATTTATTCGATACCAAGGAGCATTAAAAAATTCATCTCATCTCGTCACTTATATTGTTCACTTGGGTAACACACCTACTTGTCATTCTCTCCTCTTCCTCCTAATGAGTAATTAATTCTAGTGCCTCAAATCATCCTCTTTTCTTTACTTTCCAAAAACATATATCTCCTTTTTATGTTATTTTAGCTGATGGACCTACTTTTTTCTATTATTAGTTAATGCACTGGTAGTCCTACTCTATTACTTTCTCTCTGTCTTGAATATACGATAATTTTTTTAATTTAATATATGTGAATAAACTCAATTGTACGCTCAATTGCTGTCTTATTTTTTTCTAATCATTATTTTTTAAAAGATCTTATGACAAAAAAGATTATTAGTAAAGGGCTTAAAACAAGAAGTTTTTATATTTTGGATACATAGGTGCCAAAACCTATTGCTTGTTTAGGTGTTTTAACTCCTTTTGAAGTTCACTAAAAAAAAATCAATACACCAAGTGCTACACTTAAATTTGTTGAATTTGTTGCTAAAAAGATCCAACTTCCTTGTGATTTTATCTTGAATAAGGATCTTTTGGCTCAACTTTATGTCAGTTTTGCTGATTAGCAACTCCTTTTCTCCTTATCTTTATCGAAGAAGTTATGTCCTCAATTTCATAATATCTTGCTTAGATTGTGAGTTCTATTAGTTTGCAAAACATCATCGTCTATCTTCAATCCCTCGGGTTATTAAAAGAGTTATTTTCCCTTTTAAATGAGTTTATTCTATTGTTTGGATTCGTTTGCTTATTGTGTCCAAAATTGGATTTCTATAATTTGTTACATCTTTTATTATGATTTCTCTCGTGGTATTTGACTTTATTTAGTGAAGAATCATTTTTATTGCTTTTGTTTTGAAATAAAAATATAGTTTAATATCTCGATCCATACTTTGAGAAGTGATAATACTAAAGAATTTTTCACATCATTTCAATCCTATATGATTCATAATGATATTTTTCATCATTCTTCATATGTTGACAAACCATCTCAAACTGGTGTGATTGAAGGGAAAAATCGACATCTCTTTGAAAATGTTAGAGGACTTATTTTAAATGCATGTTCCCAAACAATTTTGAGCTGACGCAGTTTCCACAAGCTATTGTGCGGTTCTCCTTTTTTCAATAAACCCTTGTTCCTTATTACTCTTTGAATACTTTGAGTGTTTGGAAGTACTTGTTTTATCTGTGATGTTCATCCCCAGGTAACTAAGCTAGATCTCAAATCTTTAAAATGTATTTTCATAGGCTACTCTCGTATGTAAAAGAGGTATCGGTGCTACTATCCTAATCCTATCAAGTATTTTTGTTTTAGTATTATCTTTTTGAAATACATTCTTTTCTTTCCTACTACTTTAATTTTTGAGGAGGATAATGATCTGTTGGTTTATAAGATCACATATTAGACAATTACCCTTGCTTCTACACTTGATACTCCAACATAACCATTATCACAACCTATTTTTCTTGTCTTTTGGACGAAGAGATCATTTTGATATAAGTTTAGTACCTATGTCTTCTTCGACATCAAATTTAACCATCAACAATCTTGATTTTTTAAATGTTCTTCGCAATTGAAAAGTGTACTTATCCTATTTTGTCTTTTGTTTCTTATGATCATTTGTCTTCCTCGTCTTGTTTGTTTGTTGTCTCCTTGATTTTGTAACTCTTCCAAAAAATGTTTATGAAGCCTTATCCCACCCTAGCTCGTGTGATTATATGATAGATGGATATGAATGCTTTAGATGCTAATGGTACATGAGATTTGGTGAAATTGCCTATAGGAAAGAAAGCTATAAGATGTAAATGAGTATTTGCTGTCAAAGCCAATTTTGGTGGATCAACTTCTCGACTTAAAGCATGACTTGTAGTGAAAGATTATGCTCAAACTTATGATGTGGATTTTTTTGACACCTTCTCTCATGTTGCTCAATTAATCTTTATTCATCTATTTATTTCTATTATAGCTACTTATGATTAGTCCTTACACCAATTAGACATAAAAAATTCTATCTTATATGGTGAGTTTTAGGAAGAAGTATATATGAAGCAACTAATTGAGTTTATTGCTTAAGGGGAGTATGAGAAAGTTTGTTGCCTTTGAAAGTCCCTATGTGGTTTAAAATAGAGTCCCCATGCTTGATTTAAAAAATTTAGTCAAGTAGTAGAAATGTTTAAATGAATAAAAGTAAGTCTAGCCATTCGATATTCTATAAATATTTTGCATTTGACATCATTCTTCTTATTGTATATAGGGATGATATTGTCATTACTAGAAGTGTTATTATGTGCATTTCTTCTCTAAAATAATTTCTTCACAGTCAGTTTCACATAAAGATTTATGAATTTGAAGTATTTTTTGGGAGTAGAGGTGATAAGAAGCAAGAAAGGTACTTCTATTGTGTCAGAAAAATATGTAAACTTGTTCGTAGAAGCTGAAAATTAGGTAATGTAGTAATTATCTTGTAATGACTCATTTTAATATTTTATATTCTGCGTGTGTTGTAAGTAGTTAAATTTTTTAATATTGGGCCCAAATAAACTGAGCACATACAAACTCAAATGAAGTTACATCCTAAAACCAATTGGTGATTAAGAGGAGTAACTTACTAGGCTTATATGCATGCTCAAGGCCATATATTCTTTCCATATGGGATAAACTTCCACTTATATTTCAACACGCCCCCTCACCTGTGGGCTAGTTTGAGGCCCAACACGTGACATAGTCTATCGTGTCGAGATGATGACGACTAACCCAAGAGTATCTTGCTTTGATACCATGTTAAATTTTTTATGATTGGGCCCAAATAAACTGAGCACATACAAGTCCAAATAAGGTTCCATCCTAAAACCAATTGGTGATAGGAGTAACTTTATAGGCTTATATGCATACTCAAGGTCATATATTCTTTCCATGTGGGACAAACTCCCACTTATATTTCAACATAAGTCAATTCATATCTTATCTAAATGTTCATCATTAGACTGTTGTAGAGTAGATCCTGTGTTACTTAAAGGGAGCTCTTGGAAGAGAGATCTATATGAAAATTATGGAATATTCACATTGAGTGTTTATTAGATGTAAATTGGGCAGGTTCCAAGATTAATGGAACATCCACTATTGACTATTGTGTCTTTATTGGAGGAAATTTAATCTCATGGAAAAGCAAGAAGCAAATTGTTGTATCTAAGTCCAGTGCAAAATCTAAATATAGAGCTGTGTCAAAGTCGGTGTGTGAGATAAGTTGAATAAATCAGCTCCTAACAAAAATTGGTGTTAAAGACTCGATATTACTAAAATTGTGGTGTGATTACTAAGCTACTTTGCATATTGTTTCTAATTTTGTGTCTTATGAACGAACTAAACATATTGAAATTGATTGTTATTTCATTCGTGAAACAATGCTGCAAAACTTGATCTCTACAAAATATGTGAAGACTAGAGAACAACTTGGAGATATTTTGACAAAAGTTCTAACTAGAATTTGGGTCAAGTATATATATAACAAGCTGACATAATTAACATCTATGCTCTAATTTGAAGGAAAGTGTTATAGATTGATTATATAGCTGTAGATTAGGTTTTGTGACTGTTACAAGATCAAGGGGCTTGATTTATAAGGATCCCATGTAGTAGTTACCTAATTAGTTGTTGAATGTTAGTATATATATGTAGCTATACACTGTATAGAGAAACACAGCAATAGAATTAATCCTTCACCTCATCACACTTTTCAAAAGAGTGCACTTGTACTTCCTCGTTTGTGAAAATCAGATGCAGAATAAGATCAACTATTTTTACAGGTAGGTTTGGCTCTATCTTATGCTGCTCCAATTGTGTCCTTACTTGGAAGTTTCCTGACCAGCTTCACTGAAACAGAGAAGGAGATGGTTTCTGTTGAGAGAGCTCTTCAGGTGTGAACATGATCATTATGTCCAGCATGTTCTTCCCTGTTGATTACTCACAGAATTCTACTTTCTGCAGTACATGGAGATCCCTCAAGAAGAGCTTGGTGGATGCCAATCCCTGAATCCTAATTGGCCACACCAAGGACTGATAGAATTTCAACATGTTATGATGCGATATCTGCCATCTTTGCCACCTGCACTACACAATGTCACATTTAAAATTCCAGGAGGAATGCAGGTCAGAACATTTAAATCCTCAGTCTTAGGATTAGGCTGGACGTAATATATTTGATTAGGTTTCTACAGTGCGATATTTAAGTGGGCAGTTTAGCTTTTATCAAAGAAATAGTTTATTGGGAGAATAGTTCAAAGTTTCTTTAAATTATCCGGGAGTAATCAATGCTAACAATTCTTATGAACTGAAGGATTGAGATTAAGCCAACATGATGATTCATATCTTGGCTTAAAAGACAACATACTAATCCAACGCTTGATTTGATAACTGTTTCATGCTTTATGTTTCAAGTAGAACATTCTCACGTGTTGGTTTTTCATGTTGATTGCACACAAGTAGGTTGGAATTGTTGGAAGAACAGGTGCTGGGAAGTCTAGTGTCTTGAATGCCCTTTTCCGCCTTGTTCCTATATCAAGTGGTCGTATCTTGGTGGATGGTCTTAACATAGTTGATATTCCTGTTAGAGATCTTCGTGCACATCTTGCTATTGTTCCTCAAAGTCCCTTCCTATTTGAAGGTTCATTAAGGTCTGCTTATAGGAATATGTCGTGAGCTGTTACAATATTTCCTTGCTTAGTAATTAGTTGGTAAAGCATATCTTCTGTTTTAGGGATAATTTGGATCCACTTCAAATGAGCTGTGACTTGAAAATCTGGGAGACCCTGGAGAAATGCAGCATGAAGGAACAAGTAGAAGCAGCAGGTGGATTGGGCATTCATGTAAGAGAATCTGGATCATCGTTTTCTGTTGGTCAAAGGCAGCTTCTTTGCCTTGCACGTGCACTTCTCAAGTCTTCTAAGGTACAAGTACTGATACCATGTCTCGTGGAGTAATAATTGCCACTTACATAGACTAGCAATAGCCAATAACGGTATTAGTGCCATTTTAGTTTTAGTACATAAGCTTCTTCGGGGAATCTATGCTTTGAAAATCTTTGTTCTGTTGAATTTAAAAAATAAATGTATTCAATAAAATCATGGTGTTTTAAGTAGTTTTAAAGAGGAAGTGGATTAAGTCTTTAAAAGAGCAATTTCAATATTTCAAAACAATATAGATCACATGGCAATTGTTATACCATGACAAATAGATTTGTATAAAAATTTCCGAATTCTGGCACACTATTGTTTTGATCTCTGTCTAAGTATTAATATTAATAACTATAACACAATTCATGTTCAGGTACTGTGTTTGGATGAGTGCACAGCCAATGTTGACACTCAAACTGCTTCAGTACTACAAAATGCAATATCTAGTGAATGCAGTGGCGTAACAGTGCTTACAATTGCTCATCGCATTTCGACAGTTCTGAGTATGGACAACGTCCTCATTTTGGATCATGGGAATTTGGTATGCCTCGTTTTCTTCTTCTTTTTTTCCTTATTCATTTATTTCAATTTTCACATCTGCCTTCTTTGTAGTAAGGCACAGCATCAATAATGAGAATTTGAGAGGTGTGTGGCTGCAAAATTTGGAAGTTATTGTGTCAATCATGTGTGTAGTTCATAAAGTCATTTGCTATACCGCTATTGATACCCCCTAGCTTACAGAACCTAGATGTAACTACTTCAGATTGCATAAATAGCTAAAACTTCTTATTCTTTTTTTGTGCTAGGTTGAACAAGGTAACCCACAAGCTCTTTTACAAGATGAACTCTCGAAATTTTCAAGTTTCGCTAAAGCTTCTACGATGTAATTACCAAATCACTAGTTCAGGCAGCAAACGATGAAGTGATGCACATTTTATATAGAAAGTGCACGCCTTCTGGAATTTGGTGCAGTGTCCCTTATATTTTAACTAAACTCAGGTCATCAGGACGGAAGTTGCTGAAGAGTCCTGCTGTTGTTATCCATGCGACTTGATATTGATGTTAACATTATCCCATTAGAATGATTATCCGTTCTGAATTGCTCAATCCTAGTGCTGTTCTTGTACTGAGCTTTTTTCTGCTCTTAGAATTTCTAGCAAAGTGTTCAGTCTTTTCGGTGCTCAAGATGGTTATCAAAACCGTAGGTCCGGACTGGCACCAAGTGGAATAAAAGCAAAGAATTTTTCACAAGGACACGTGAAAATCAGGTTCTTTAGTAGTGACAACAAAATGACCATAATAATAGTCATAACCTTGGATATTATCGGTTATAATGCTTAACTACAGCCATTACCTCGTTATTTGCTGAAAGCCCCAAGTGTGCTATTATTGAGTGAATTAAACAATTTAAAGGGACTATAAATTAACATTTGAAAGAGGAAAAGGGACTATAAATGAACGTTTGAAAGGAGGACCTCAAAGTGGTGGGAGCATTACTTGTATGTCTATTTATGTGTAGCAGTTGGGACTTAGGAACCCTGCATGTAGTTACTTCTGTGGTCCCAAATCCGATATTGAGCTAAACCTGAGACACGTCTTAGGACAAGTTCCCAAAACCAGAACACGTTAGACTGGGAGCATTCTTAGTGGAGCTTAAAGTTGGCGTCTGAAACATATGTAAATGGATTATGCTGTGTATGCTCACATGGTTTTACATTGATTTAGGTGTCGTGTTTTCTGTTCTCATTAAGTTTTGTTTAGATACGTGGTTGGTGCAATGGGATGCTTTTAGCCGAAAGGAGTGGAGCTTTATCTCTTTGAATGTGTAGGTGGGGACCAGAGACAATTTGCTTATAACTTGACACGCTAATGATTTGTTTAGAGTTGGAAGTGTGCTGATTTTTAGGATAATATGTAAAAGATTATATGCCCCATTTGCCTAGTTGACGACACATGCTCTCACTCTCTCAGAAAAGCAAAAAGGGTGTACACTAACTTACGCTTTTGTGGCATGGATGCCCAAATTAAACTATGATGTAAGAGTGGCCACTTCTCCTCCTTTTTCTTTTTATCCCCTCCTCAATTTGTGACGATTTCCACTACAAAACCAAAATCCTACTTCCAGTTTCTTGAAGTATTTTTATGAATTAGGCTGTAATGGATAAAATAATTACATTAGATTCATGGATAACACTTGCAGTCCAGTTGCTGCACTGCTTTCACCTTTATCTTCTAAATTAACTTTGGTCGCTTAGTTAAAACATTTTACAACCATTTTTTTTAATTTAAACGGGAGAAGGAAGTGGGAAAGAAAAGAAAATGCAATTGTGTATATAAACTAGCTGAATTGGTTCATTGCTTTCACCTATAATTCTTCTTCAATTTGTGAACTTTGATCACCTGAGAAGAACAACCTTAAAAGCTTTGTACCAATTTGTTGACAAGGAAAGGAAAGTTTGGAATGTTTATATATGAACATTTTTCTTCTGGATGTGTAAGAATTGCATATGATCCTCAAAAATCACGCGGGTCAACAAAAATCACCGATGATGACGGGTGTGATATAGTCCAGTCGGGTTCGGGTTCACCAAGCCTCTGCTTCTCCTTATTATCATAATGATCAACTTTCTTAATGCACCATACATCTTCAGTCCATGAAAGCTTTCTCCAGTGTGGGATCACATCTCTAACAGGGTCCCTTGGCCCCACTTCAGCCACTATGGCCCCACAACCATGATCATCTCTAGCCATGTTATGTGCAAATGCACAGAGAGCCTTCATGAGCCTTGGTGCATTTTCACCTTCCATGTGTAAACCATACAAGACATAGATACCGAATGGTCTAAAAAAATTAGGAAACGATGGCAATCTTAGCCATGGCATGCAACCATCCAACAACCTTGTACTCTTGCAACATGCGTAGGTCAATTTGGAAACACCCTTGACCTGCAATTGGAACACTTCCTTGGTGTTCCACACACTAAGTACAGCAAAACTTGAAGGAAGAACCTTGGTCTTTGGATCCCATTTGCTGAGGGATTTTTGTGGCACGGCCATAAAAGTTCCCAAATTGAGCTTGCTAGACAAAAGTTTATCAACGTCCATTGGAAAAAATTCTGCATTGGCAAATAATTGACGATAAATTATTCCAGCGGTTCGTGGACCGAGTTGAATGACTGCAACGCTCGAGCCTAATGGCTTGTAATGGGCATGAACAGGTTGCACCAACACGGTAGGGGCTCTGAACTTCGTATAAGAACATTTCTTGGTGAACAAATTGATTGAAGGCTTGTTGCTGCTGTCTGTGGCCATGTAAGTGTACTCTGCCCCTTGCTGTTTGCACCATTCTTCTATTTTCTGAATCAAAGTGGTGCCAATGCCAAGCATCCTGCATGCCCACGTTGTTGAAACAAACTAAGAATCAATTTAATATGTGCAAAGTTACTTGAGATTTGTCCAATGTGGGAGAGCCAAAGTGCTTAAATTCATTAAGTTGCATGGTTAGAAATGTTAAAGAAATTTAGAAAAAGGTGCACTAGCTTGTTTGAAGACAACATGATCACTGACGTCACATCCAATGTATGCTCTTTGTCTATTCCTCTTCTTCTGTTTTTTCTTTATTTTGCTGCTGACTCTTTAGGGAATTTAAGATAGAAACTGGGAGAGTGGTGAGTATGCAATAGTCTAAAGAAGTAATTCACTTGCCGAGTGAAAACAAACGAATAAGTAAAAGACATACGTATCTTGTCTTGTCTAAAGAGCTTTATTGAGTTATTTATAAAAACATCCCTTTGTTGGAGACATGTGTCGATGACAGGCTAGCATTTCATTCGTTTCTATTTCCTGATACGAGGAACAAATGTTTTCTCTTTATGGTCGAATCTAATCGTGTTTTTGTGGGGTGGGAAATTGGTGTTCCCGTATATATAATATCAGAACCCTCAAAAGCAGCCGTGAAAAATGCACCAGAGAAGAGAGAGATAGGAAACAAAGACAACAACTAGTAGAACTAGAAGATGAAAAGGCAAGAGCAATGGTTCGTTGCACCAAATAAGCTGACCATATAAAGAATAACACTGAAGAAAAAGTATATCATCTTCATACCAGGTTTGGACTCGTCAATGCCTATAAAATTCTTAAATTACCGGTTACTAGTTATTACAATAATCATGAATAATGCTGATACAATTACGATAAATTCTAATAAATTTCATTGGCATAATTCATGTTTTAAAATTTTATTAAGTAAACAAGTTTTAGTCACGAAGGACATGATAATTGGTGAAAGTAACATTTAGCTTTCACAGGCTTCCTTGTATGGCATATAAAGTAAGTAATGATAAGGAAAGAAGACAGACCTATGTGCTGGAGAGACCCTGAGTCCCAGAATATAAGCCAGCTTCACATAAACTGAGTTCCCTCTTGTCACAGATTTCATACAGCCTCTTATTACCCCCACTATCTCTTTCTCCTCCCCATATTCTGCAACCTGTTAATTATCACAAGTTTTTGTTATCAACTTAACATAATCTCGTTAAAAAGACAAGAGAGCAACTCTTGAATCTTCTCAACTTGGCTATTATTACGAGCAGCCTTTTTACTAATACTCACCAATAGAGAATAGGGCAGCAACTTACTTGGAGCCTATGCATGCAAATGTTGCATATCGAATTAATATGTACACTACTCTTAACGTTTGGAGAGAATAATTACCACTTACCAGCATGACATGATATGGAAAGTGACGTATGCGACAAAGAGGGTCTCCCAAAAGATCAGTGACAAGCGTAGGCTTTCCATGTTGGCCAACCTCACACCGCCGCTCCACCTCTTCCACCGCCTCCTTATCTTTCTCTTCGTCGTACTCTCTCACCACCACCATATTCTCCTTCAGCATTGCCAAATTCTCTGCAGCTACTTTCACTGACATGGTAAATTGTATGTATGATCACAAAGTGAGTGTAGAAGGTGATATATGTGTAAAATTTGTAAGTGTGTTGGGACGTCCTAGCTAGCTAGCTAGCTCTTGCTTGTATCTGGCATCTTCACTATATATCTCCATCTATATTTATAGTGGGAGAGAATGCTGGTGTGGCATCTCCACCATTTCAGTGGGACTTTCTTTTCTAGATATGCCGTATACATTAGTTTAATATTATTCATTCACATTCTCTCCGTGACGCTTGCTAATAGCCGCAAGATAAATGTATTTTGTTCTTCTTCGACCTTAAAATAATTAAGTATTAGGCATGGTTACAATTATTGCTTCGCAAGATCCGTGTTCTTTATATCGTCAATTGTTTCAGTTGATGCTGACGATTATAGTATATAATGACGATAATAATGTCAAGACTAAGGTCTATATATTTATTCATGAAAATATTAATTTTTTAATCTCTATAATGCTTCTTTGAACGCTTAGTTGAGAAGGTGCTAATTAAGAACTTATAAAAGTCAACATTTCTAATTAATTACTCTTTCATCCATGCATTGTAGCAATTTGTAATTATGGATATAAATCAAGTTGATAATTGTATGTTCTATTAATTTTAAATATTAGATCTAAACTTAATTGATTGAACTGATAATTTATGAATAATTTTTTAGTCCAAGTAAATAAAATTTATTTAAGTCCAACTTTAAAAATTTTAAGTATGATCAATATAATTTTCTAAATATAAAAAATTGTTCAAATAATACATAAATTATATATTTGATATATTAAATTTTGAGGAACTAACAAAATAAAGTTAAGCTTTTGATATTTTGTAAAACTATCCAATCTTACATAATTTAATTATGATAATTATGAATTACAATATACTAATATATAATATGTGCTGGTTAAAGTATATTAAAAAGGAAAAATTAAATAACACATTACTTTTTAAAAAACATTTAGTTCTAAAAATTTTATTTAAATTCAGCAAACTTATTCGCCATTTCTATCTCTAATTAAAATGCTTTCTTATGTGCTTAATTGTACTTAAAGTAAATACAAAATTTTAAGTTTATTTATACATGTGAATTAAAATGAATATAACTATAATATATATATGTCATAATAATTAAGCAGTTAATTTTAATTAATTCTTAATATAAGATGAATAGACCTTTTAGGAAAAGTTCTAGAAAGATTTTGTATATAATTACACACAAAATAAAAATACAATAACCTTCTTTTCCTAAATAAAGTTTTTAATACATATAGGAAAATTTTCTTTAGTTGCATCTAAATTTGTGATTGTAATCAATAGACATTTTAGAAGTTAAACTAATGTATTTAACATTAAACTAAAGGGGTTTTCTGGAGTGATCGAACAGCCTTATTTCTATTATTTTTCTAAGAGACAAACTGCTATTAAGTTCATTGATTTCAAGACATGGAATTCTGCACTCAACAGTTCCAGGCCATCCGTTCCCTTTTTCGTGCGATAAGACAATTAATAGCAAAGGAATATCAGTAACTCTTAGCGCTAGTAACAGAGAGATGCATCATGCATGTTTGTGTTATTTGATTTTTGTTTTTTCCTGAGCTGGCCGTCGGGGGCTCAATGGATAATGGTTTCCATTCTTTAAGCAAATATATTTGATTCCTAGGGAAGCGTTCCCCCAGTACTGATAAGCAGTGATCTTAAAATCGGATCGAACATTAAATTGGAGGCCTTGTTAATCATCGATTTGACCGATTCGATCGAATCATTAGTCGAACCGGTGTGACGTCATAATTATACAATAATTATATTTAATTATATATAATATTAATAATATTAAAAAAATAAAAATAAAAAATTTATTGAACCAGTGATTGGACCGATCCGACCGGACAATTCACCGATTTTGACCGATTCTCACTGGTTCAATTAAGAATCAATTTTTAGAAATAAACCGGACCAAATAACCGATCGATCATCCGTCAAATCGATCGAACCGACCGATCTGGTCCGATTTTCAAAATGGCATATGTGCCGCCTTCATATGGTTGGAATTGTTGGGCACGCATGTGCCACAAGCGCCTGATGGTTTCTCTCACCTCTCACTGTAGTTGTCCAAAAATGGAAATTTCCTAAGACATCTAAGTGGTTTTTTCGATCCCGAAAACTCATTTTCAATCTCTTGTCAATGCCGACCACACGTGCCAAACATAAACCGCCTTTGGTTTGGGTGGTTGGAACGGTTAGGCACGCTTGTGCCACACATACCTGACGACTTCTCTCACCTCTCATTGCAGTTGTCGACAAATGGCAATTTCCTGGGACTTCTAAGCGGCTTTTTGGCCCCTAAAACTCATTTTCAATCCATTTTTCAATGCCAAGCATGTTTAACATTAATATACGTAACAATAATCAATTTAAAACATAAAAACGTATTGGTTTTTCCAAGGTCTTTATAAAGAAAACTCCTTTTTCATTTATGTAACTGCTACATTTTATTAATGAACCAATTAGCTCTCTATTTATTGCTCCATGTATAATTATAACCTTCATACCTCAAATCAGTAATCCTTAATTAACACAAACTTTAAAATCCTTTGAATAATTTTTCATATTGCAGTTGCCCTTAACTTTTGGTCTAATTAAGGTAAAGTTAAAGTCCCCACAGATTAACCAGGGACTATTACATCTTCCATACATAAATTTCAAAATGCTCCATAAATTATTTCTTTGAAAAGTAAGATTGTAGCCATACACAAAAGAAGAAAAGATTTTGACATTTCTCAAGGGAGAAAAATAATCTCATATGTATAATATGCTCATTAGATTTTAATTCCTTCATTTTAAAAAATCAGAATTATAGTAGATAATAATTCTTTTATAAACATGACGGAGAGTGATTTGAGAGAAATTTCCAATGAGGCCCCAATCTTTCCAGTTTATTCAAATTTTCTAGATTTATCTTTGTTTCCAACAAACCTAAGACCAAAGACTTTTCATTTGTGACAAAATCCCACAAAGCACTAAGCTTGTTTAGGCAATTTAAGCCTCTTGCAATCCTGGATATAATAGTCATACTATTTGGGTTTAACTTTAGAGCCTATTTTCTTACTTCCCCTTCTAGATTTTCTCCTTATAACCATAGATGGAGCCACTTGGGGGCCAGTGATGCACTGAGCCCCCCCATTTTTTTAAAATATATAAATTATATATATTTTAAAAAATTATATTATATATATATATATATTTTTTTTAAATTTTAGATATATATACATACATAAGGACGGAATTATTTAGAGCTCAGTAATATATTAAGCCCCTCAAAATTTTAAACTCAAAATTTTAAAATATTAAACATTTGAGCTTCTTATTTTAAATTTCTGGCTCCGTCACTACTGCTCATAACACTTTGAAATAACACATCATTGTTCATATCACTCTCTGGAATGGTGTCATGATGCAATCCATAGGAGTTTTATCTATACTCTTTATTTTGCTCCAAGTTTACTCACGAGTTTACCACATTACTTACAGAAACTTCCTACGTATTGCTTTTAGACGGAATAACATTCTTATCAAGAACATGTTCAAGAGTACCATCCATTAGAATAGAAGGGAAAGAATCTGCAAATCAAAATTTTAAGAATTATCAACATTATCCTTAGTTCCTTCTAACCCCATAAGATTATTTTTAATCTTCCTTAGTAAAATTCTTACCCTTAGCTCTCCATATCTTCTCTTGAGCTTTGAGAAGGGGTTTCTATTAGTAAGAAATCATGACATTTTATTCAAATAGATTGCTTTCTAATCCAAGCCTCATTATAGATATCACATCAAGCAAATCCTTTAAGAGATCAACACTCGTATAAATACAAGCATAGTTAATTCTTTTTCTTTTAACATTATTTTCTTCCATATATAAGCTTCCCAATAAAGCTTCCTAATAATTTTAGACATTGAGTAGTCCAATACTCTAATGGGATATTATGAAAATTGATCCATAAAGGAATGTTATGAACTGTGACACTATCCAAGTTTATTTTATTGGATATTTTAGGCTACTTGGATTAAGGAAACAAAAGATGTTGATAAACAAGTTTGAGGCCCTCTTCATCAACTTTGAATACTACTTGCGAGGAAAAGGAGAAGAGAATAAGATTGTTCTTAGAAAAGAGAACCTTAGTAAGCCCCCTACTTTTTAACTAATTTTGCGCCCATATTTAAATGACAAGAAAATGTGACCTATGGTCCACGAAGAAGCCAACCAAACAAATAATTTATTCCCTTTTACTATTGAGCTTAAACCTCTGATTACTGCTTCTTTACAATCTTCCATCCATATAAGTCATTTATTGAAGCAAAAGGGGAAGTCTCTCTTATGAGAAGAGAGGATGTTTAATGTCAAGATAGTGGAATGGTTAAATAGTTACTAAAGTTAGCCTTTCTTAGAGAGAAAGCCATCAACTAGAGATCATTAGCTGGAGCTCTATCTAGTTTGTTCCCTCAAATTCCATTCACTTTGTTTCTTGTTACTCCAAGTAAAATAATTCCCATTATACATAGAATAGTGACTTAGATGTGATTGACTGTGTCTTCATTATAACTTCTCATACTTATACTTCCCGTAACTTTAAATAGGTTAATAAGCCTGTTAATGTCACTAATTACCATCCAAACATCTCTTATAGACACTCCACGTGATATTTAGTAGATACGTCACATCAATTTAAAAGTAATAAATACAGCATTTTGATCTAAGTTATACAAGTTTTAAAATTAGTTAATTAACATTTTAAAAGATTAGACACTAAATTAAAAATTTTAAAATACTAGACACTTTTAAATATATTATTTTAGACATTTTAAAAGAAAATTTGAAATAAATAAATAACTTCTTCAAAAAGAACTTTAAACAATATTGAAAATGCTACTCTTTTACCCTAAAAATTAACATCTAGGTACATTAGTTCTACAACTTACAAATTTGCTTTAGCTTTAATTGTTTCAATATTTTCTATTTATAAAAATTAGAGTCATTTATATTATTTATAAAAGGGTAAAAAAGAAGGATGACAAGTAAAAAAAAGACATAATTCTAGTTCATAAGTAAAATACTAACCAATGTTTTAAAAATTAGACATCAAATCAGTCAAAGGAAAGATTTAATATTTAAAGGTTCAACCGAAAAAAGTAAAAAGTATAAGAATAAGTAAAAATAAATTATTTTGTTGAAATAACAAGAATACAATAATGTCTATTATTATATAATGAACTAATGATGAATCAAATCTAATAATTCAAACTAAATATGAATCTAACATAAAATTCAAAATAAAAATAAAAATCAAATTTGTATTTATGAAGGAGGTTGTGTCTCATTATCGTCAAAGTTTCAAATTCTCTGACACTATCTAAAGACCCATAAACCACACTTTCATCTAAAGTATCATCATTAACTTCTTTTACTCTATATAAATAAATTTATGAATTAGTTATGTATGAAATTATTATCAACTATAAATTTGAAATACATTATACTTTTAAGTTAAATATGATCAAAATAAGATACGAATTGACCATTAGTAGATGTTCATAATTCATTCATTGTGGTAAATGTATTTTCTACATAAATCACCTTTTTAAGTTCATTATAATCAAAATTAAGTGATAGTTTTTCTTCTTCGATCCAAAAATCAATTTATAAAATTTATAAAATCAATAATAATTTTATAAGTGTACTTGGTGGTGGTGTTGTTGTATAAAAATAAAAATAAAAATAATGAAAAGTAAAAATAAATCAATAAAATACCTATTCTTCATTCCCATAATATGAGTAACTAAGCAAGTAATTGAGTCTTTGATGATTCAAATGATTTGTTTTCTTTACATGAATACGTTAAAAAATGATCCAATTACATTCACAACCTAATGCAAAAGTTGTTTGACTAAGTAATTTAATAGTAATTTTTTTCAATGTTGGAGCCTTTTCAACGAATGATTTCCACCACTCATCTGTATTTTAAATTAATAGTTATAAGAAATGAAATATATATTATTAATAAGTAAAGGATGAACTAAAAAGATAAAAACGTACCAGGTACTTTTTTTTCATCATAAGTTCTCTTTGTTAATGATTTAGCAAAACTTCCTAAATCTTCACGATAAAATTTAATTTCGTTTTTCGTATGTGACTGTTCTTCAATAAAAAAATACCTTTTGTAAATGTGTCTCCATTATTTAAATAATACGTATTGAGAAAATAAACTACTAAGTGGATCTTGTAAGTAAAATGCTTATCCCATCGTCGGTCAAGAATATCTATATAAGGCTTGTATAATTTCTGTAACATCCCAGGTTACCCACTTACAGATATTGTCCGCTTTGGGCTTTGGCTCAGCCAAGCCCTCACGATTTTGCTTTTCTCGAGGTCTTCCCAGGAGGTCACCCATCCCAGAACTACTCTCACCCGAGCACGTTTAACCTCGGAGTTTCGATAGGATCCTGTGCATTAGGCCATGGAAAATGCATTTGAAAGGGAGAGGTATCCGTACCCTTATATGGCGTACTTCGTTCCCCTCTCCAACCGATGTGGGATCTCACACTCTCCACCCCCCT
>JANVCL010000005.1:6313953-6327525 GCA_026546855.1 Erythroxylum incrassatum | reverse complement strand
AATTTTGGAAAAAAATATTACAAGTCATTCCATTCCATTCATTTTTAGTATCACTTCCAAACAATGGTCAAAGGAGTTCCTCTCTTATTTTATTTAAACTTCCAAACAATGGAGTGACTCATTTCATTCCATTCCGTTCCGTTCCATTAATTATCATTTCATCCTAAACTTCCAAACATACCCTTAGGGTCAAAATTAACCTTTTTGCTAGATTTAATTTAAAAAAGTAGGTCATATTTTGCCACGCCAATAATGACGGGATACTTGAGGCCCACAAAAATATTAAAAATTGTCTGTAAGCAGTAACCTGAAACTTAATAGACGGAGTTAAATTTTTCGTTATTATAGGATCTAATTTTAATGTTTTCTAAATGCTAGGGTCAATGTTTTAAAAATCGGAACAAAAATCAAACCGGTCAAAGAAAAAGTTAAATATTTAAAGATTCAATAGGTATTAATCCATTATAAAACTAATATATAATAAATAATAAGAAAAACTATTAGAATAAGTAAAAAAGTAGTATAAAATAAAATAATTTGTTAAACTAAAAATACACTAATAATGCCTATTAATATATAATAAACTAATAATTTGATCTAAGACTTAATTTAATATAAAAATAAAAATTGTATTTATTTATTATCATTTATTTAAAGATTCATAAAAGTTAAAGTACATTTAAAGAAAATTAATAAAAAAGATTTTAATTTTATTCTAACTTTAATTTTAATTTCCTTTAAACATACTTCTTTATTATCTTGAGCAAAATCAGTTATATTTATTAATTAATAATCTAATTTATTAAACAAATTCATTATAAAATGATTATTATTTTTAACAATAATAGTTTAAAAATTAGTATGAAGAGAAAAATAGAGAAAATACATTTTGAAAAATATAATTTATTAGTGAAATTAAATAAATTTAGTATTTTTCAAAGATAAAAAGTAATTCTTTTTAATAATAATAATTTAGAACAAAATTTTCTAATTAAAATATAAAGATATAAATTTTAAATTTTAAATTTTAAAAATATATTTTATTAATTATATTGATAGAATTGAAAAGAAAATAATTTCATTAAAAATGTATTCCCAAGGACAAAGTACTGCCCTACATAAATGAGTGTCAGAGTAAGCTTGTTAAGAAGAGGGCCACATATTCAAATGAATTGACCATAGCTGCTTTTTCAAAGAAAGCTGATCGGTTTTTTGCTTAATTGGCCAGTTGTACCTTATAAAGGTTACGAAAGCAAACCGCACAAGAATTCGTCTACAGTATTTTGTGTAATATTACTTTATTTTATTTTATAAAATTTTAGTTATTTATTTTGAAGGACTTATACGAATTTTATACGGGACCTATATGTATAAATGGCTGAGGTTTATTGAACATAATAAGACACCATAATATTAAACAGAGAATTTGAACTCTTAAAACTCAGGTTAGTTTGTATTAATTTTGACCGAATCGTTTGTTTAGTGACTTTAGTCTGATTTTTTAATTATTAATTAAAATTATGATTACTAAATATGGTTAATATTTTAAAATATGACCCTTTTATTTCGGTAGGAGAAACAGTCCATTAACCCTTCAAATTTTTTATGCTAGTAACTTTGGTCCAACCTGATATCACTTTATCCTAGTCATTTATTTTTGTGAGACCTATATAAATAAATGATTATGATAAAATGGTATAAGATTAAGCCAGAGTTGCTGGCACAGAGAATCACATTCTGCCTGTTGAATACTTTTAATGAACAAAACAGGCCGTTGACATATTTTTGATAAGCAAATCAGCTCGTTGACACAATTACTAAGTATCTTCCGTGAAAAAACAGGGGATTAAATATAGGTCTTTTACTTATGTAATTAATTAGGAGAGATGAAATTGAAACGTGCAGAAATCTAAGTCACTTCATTTCAATTGCGTGGAGGTATGATAGTCTTTTAATGTGTCACTCATTCTCGTAGGTAATAGTTAGAAGAGCAGAATTGCAAACAAAAACGACAAAACGTATAACAAATATAAAAGGAATAAAAATCTTACCCCGAAAGAAATTACTAACGACAACTATGATTTGGACTTATCCTCTTTGCAATAATTACTGACGACATTGCCATACTAGAAAATGACAAGTTCCGTTAACAGGCAAAATAAGGAATGGAATCTTTTTTTTAATATTATAATATTATATTTTATTTTATAAATTTTAATGATTTATGTACATATAAAATTTACGTATATAAATAATTAAAATATATAAAATAAAATAAGACGAGAGAATGATCGAGTCTGCCTCAAAGATTATAACATCGTAACACCTAGGAACGAGATCTTAAACGTAAAAATAAGAAACGTGGACAGAACCAAAGGGGTGATCAACGGAGTAAAGTCCTTTAGCTTTTAGCACATTCATAACAAGAAAAACATTTCCGTTTCAGCGACTATAGTGGATGCTGGCTTGGATCTTGATAAGGTTGGAGACCGACCTGTCGGATTGAACAATTACCGCTGCTTCCTTAATAGTTTGGAGTCGTCCGTCAAGAAAGTGAAAGAAAAGAAGCCTCCGTCCGAATCAGGCAGCAGGAAAAGGGAAGGAGAACACGTGGTCCCCATAAGGACAGAAGGGGGAGACAGAAAATGACCAGGAGAGGAGAATCCACTGGCACCGACACGTGTCTGTTTGGTCTTAAGTGAAGGCCCAGTGACAATTCAATGGGCCAACTGGGAGTAAACCACCTTTCCAAGGCAACTAGGCCTAGAAATTAAAATGGCCTAAAACGTCCTTATACCCTACCCTGCAATGCACTCCTTTGTCTTTTGCTCTCTCTCCCTCTCTCTCCCCTCAATCCTTAAACCTACGTTTTTGTTTATATCTAACATAATATATACATATAATATAATATACAGTCACACGCACATAGAATCTGACCCTTTCTCGTAATACTAATGCAGTCTTCTTCTTCGTCTTTTTGGTTTCTGTTTCTAACACTCTCTTTGTCGTCCTCCCTTGTTTCGTTCGGTTATTTATTTTTCTTGTTGGTTTAACTAACGTAATCGTCTGTTTTCTTGAGAAACGCGACCATGACTGGTGTATTAAAAGAAGAAAGCGTGTCCCTTGATCTTCTCAAGAAAAAAATGGCTGAGTTTGCTAGGGAAAGGGACTGGGACCAGTTTCACAGCCCCAGGAACCTGCTCTTGGCTCTGGTATCTTCTTTACAGTTAACTTCACATATATGCAATACCTTGTAACGAGTTTCTGTATGTCTTGTTACCACTTCGTATCTCATATGACATTTTGTCTCCGTTGTCGTCTGATGAGATCATCTGTTTGGGTTTGCTCTATTGGATATACACTTCTGTTTATCCCATTTTCTCTTTTATCCGGTGAATCATTTGGTTCGCCTGATCTGAACAGAGAAGGACATCGTGACACGAAACAACACTATGATTGCAGTACTTTCCTATCATTTTCGATGATGGGTATTCCGCATTTGACCAATTGGTTACAACTGAAACTCGTTGGATTTTTACAGTGTCTATGTTTGCTGTGATTACCTCATTTTATAAACACTTGGAGGTCATAAGGTAAAATGAAATCGGGACCACGGCTCTCCAGTTACTTGCTTATATCTCAAGTTAGGGTTTAACTTTACGAGGTTAAGTCCGTGCATACTTTTTAATGCATAGTTAAACCTGAACATCTGTACAGGTAAATCTGCCTTTTCTCGTTCTATCACAGAAATATAATGGAATCGTTTCTCTTTTCCCTCTCTTTTTGCCTTTTGCTTTAGGCCTCTAAATCTCTAATATAATAACCAAAAGGTAAGAAGAATAATCAGTCTTGTGGGTTCGGACAAGAGTATTGCGCTACTAGTTGACTATGTTGGCTTAGAAAATAAGATGAGAACTTTTGACGACAGAATGAAACTTTGTAGTGATGGTGACAGGTGGGAGAAGTTGGAGAGCTATCAGAGATATTTCAGTGGAAAGGAGAGGTGCCCAAGGGACTACCAGACTGGAAAGAAGAAGAGAAAGTGCATCTTGGTGAAGAGCTCTCAGATGTATTGCTCTATCTTGTCAGGCTATCTGATATATGTGGTATTGACCTTGGCAAAGCTGCTCTGAGAAAAGTGGAACTCAATGCTCTTAAGTACCCGGTTGGCATGTGCAAAGGCTCTTCAAAGAAACTCAGCACCAACAATGATGAGCATGGCACTGAGGGTGGTTGATTGACTACTTGTGTTCAAAACACATCCAATTAAGTATTTTTGAAACCTTTTGCTTAGTTGTTACAATGTATGCATATGTTTATTGGGAAGTGTTCTTGGTAATATATAGTAGGGCTTTTGGATGGCAAG
Organism: Erythroxylum incrassatum; assembly: GCA_026546855.1. Classification (NCBI taxonomy): domain Eukaryota; kingdom Viridiplantae; phylum Streptophyta; class Magnoliopsida; order Malpighiales; family Erythroxylaceae; genus Erythroxylum; species Erythroxylum incrassatum. The sequence goes on along the minus strand of JANVCL010000005.1, from coordinate 6,323,159 downwards.
TCTTTAGAGTAGGTTTATTATCTGCATGGACATACTGATAATATGGGTGGCTCTGCTGATACATTTATTCTCGATGGTTTGGGTACTGGTTTAGCAGCTGTATCGAATCGCTCTGACAGATATGGTGGTGATTTCTTCCTTTGGCGTTACCAATCGGTTTATCCAAATTATACTTTGCCTTTACAAGGGACAGACATTCGACTTTTTTTAAGGAAACTGGTAGGGAATCTTCAAAATACACTGAGCCAATATATTGTCTTAATGGGACAAAACTACACCTAACAACTGATGACTTCAAAAGTTACGTTGTTCGTGAACTAGATATTGAGATAGTTCTAAATTGCGATGTGATTTTCTAGTTGTTCAACAATTTCAAAGGGCAAACGAGGCCTGTTGATTGTGTTTCTGTAGTTGTAATAGATGTTATATAGTTATTGGACCTATATCATGACAATTTAAACGGTGGATGATTTCTGAGTAGGCAATACAAGAGAAGCCGGCGTGTTCCACGTTTGAAATAAATGAGAGGATGTCGTGCGTAACTTAAATGATCTACTGCTTCTATTTTGAGATTCACGTCAAAACTCTTCTCTCACATTTTAGATTTATATTACACTAATTCAGAATTTTAATCCTAAAAGAGATGTACCAAATTATAGAAATCCCAATGATCGATCTTTTAACGGAAGATTGGAGTAGTTGTTAAAAACAGGTAAGGGAGAGATACTCACGATCAGCATATACTCCAACGAAAAAAGTGCTAGCAATCAAAGAAAACCTCACAGGAACTAGACCCTTTACCCCGATGAGTTGGGAGTTTAGGTTTCTTCACTAGTAGCTCCCTCCAATAAAATTGAACTTTGGCTATAACAAAAAAAAAAAGGAAACTAAAGGTAATTAAATTGTCGCTGATAGGAATTAGCGACGATTTAGTTTCATTGCCCAAAACATGGCAAAATCCTCTTAGTTAAAAATTATAGGAAACATTTTTTTCTAAATGGGCGTTTGGTTTGAATACGGGGTTGGGTATGAATATGGGTATAATAGTAGAAGGGAATGAGAATAGGTATGAAAAATAAAAAATAATGTTTGGTTTGTAACTTGAGTTTCTGTATTAATACCAATAATGTTGTTTGGTTTGTTACATTAATGGGAATGAAAGATAATATAATACCATTTCTTCATATCATATTTAAAATGGAATATAAAACATAAAATAACATCAAAATATGAGTGCTCACATTGAAATTAATGTTCTACATTGAAATTAAATATTCTACATTGAAATTAAAGGTAGCTAAAATGCTCACAGAATGAGCAATAATATTATAAACATGGATTTATTGTAAAAAATAAAAAAGAAAAAATCATTTATTATTATTATTATTAGTATTAGTATTATTATTATTATTATTATTACAAAATTAATAATAATAATAATAAGATAATTAATTTCGTATAATAAAATTAATAATAATAAGATAATTAATTTAATATAATAAAATTAATAATAATTATTAATAATAATAATAACATAATAAATAATAATAATAATAATAATAATAATAATAATAATAATAATAACAACAAGTTTAAAATTTATAATAATAAATAATAATAATAACAATAATAAATAATAATAATAAGTTTAAACTTTATAATAATAATTTTAATTTTAATTTTAATAATGAAGATGATGATGATGAGTTTAATAATATAATTAAGAATAAAAATTGCTTATGTAGAGGAGAGGTATAAATGGTAACCACTAGATTGGAATGAAAACTTGATACCCACCCCTTTGGAGAGTTTAGTAGATTCCCAAATTTAATGAAATAATTTCATTCCCTTGGAATTGAAAACCCCAAAACAAATACTTTTGTAATTATTCTATTCCTTCATTCCCAAACCTTCAAACCAAACGCCCCCTAAATGATATTATGCAAATTCTTTATATTCATGTGGGCCATTTGAAAAAAGTCTCTATATTGATTAAGGGTGAGGTTGCGTACTACTGAACCACTTTAAATCTCGGGTCTTACTGTTTCATTTTTACTGAATTTTTTGTTGTTATTATTGTCGCAAATTCTTTAGATTAAAAATTATATGTATAATTAGTTATTGCTTTATCCATTACGTTAGTTAGTAGGAGATAACATTTAAAATGCATCCAACTATCAGATGTTCGTCAACTTAATCCCATGTAACTAGGTTTATGGTTTGAATTTGAAAAGGACTCGAGCCATGCTATGGTTTCATCATCATGAATCTTACAGCCCATTTGACTTTTGCTAGAATTTGTTGATTCAGGGCCAAGCCCACCATTTCCGTGAAGCCCGTATACACGTCGCCACCGTTACTCAAGACCGGAACATCGACGGTATTTGTAAAATCGAAAGTTGCAAACGTTTTCCGACTCAACAGAAAGACAAAGCTTTGGGAATTAAAATGGGTGTTTTAGCGGCAATAGGGGTATTGCTTCCATTCCCATTTTATTACTGGCTTTGGACAAGACCACAGACGTGGGTTAACCGTTGTGGGAGAGGGAGAGACCCGTGTAAGGTTATGGCATATGTCTCTCATTTTCTGAAACTGTTACAGTTAATTTCTCTGTATTCTGTCTCCTCTCCCTCTTGGCCTCCACCATTTTATTTCTGGCCTCTCTTTGGCTTTGGCCAGTTCCTCAACTTCAGGTTTGTCAATTGTGCTTGCTTCCTTTTCCCGCTTATGCTTATGGTTGGTCAGTGATGATTGTGTCAAATGGTTACTAGTGTTCATGTTGGATTTTGTTTGACATTGATTTTGGGTGGATTGTATTTTGGAATAGGGACCCTTTTCCATAGTTTTGCAGTGATAATTGTCTTTGATTTGAAAGCCCACATGGTTAACCGTGGTCACTATAAAAAAAAAATCACTCCTTTTCGTTATGTTTGGTTAACGTCTTAATCTGTAGTGCTTTATGTGTATGTTTGTTCTTGTATATCCTATTTATTCCACTGCCCCCTCTGTTAATCTCTAAGTCAGAAAAGCCTGTATATTCGAATGATGGGACTCAGGTTACATCTGCAAGATTCTACAATCGTAGAGTTAAATCGATTTTGTATTCGTGATTTCCCAATCCACTCCAGAAGCTGTAGAGATCTTCTTCTCATGTTTAGTGAGCTTGCTCATAAAGCAGTAATGGTTGTTGCTCTAACCAAGCTTACTAATGTATATAAGCTACGAATTCTTAATGCTAGATTTTGCAGTTAATTTTTGCACTTTGATTCTTCTACAGGGTTTTCCTTCATCTCAACTAAGCTTGAATTCTTAATTACTTATGGCTGACCTCGTAGATTCTTTTCTAAGTTGCCTTGTATTTTGAGCTAAACAATTGTACGATAAGGTGATGCTGAATTTCTTTTTCAAGGCCCGGTTCCTCCATTTTCAGTCTTTCAATCCACTGGAGGCCTACTTCCTACTTTGGCTAAACCATTTCAACTAGTGCGCACTCAGATGTGTAGTCTGTTTTAGATTGTGTTCTCACACGTCCATCTATTTATAGAGGCAAGGATGTATCACATGCTACTTTTCTGTTGATTAACTTGACCTACCATAAAGCATAGCCCGTTCAACTATTATTCGACGATCATTAAGTTGCATTCCGATAATAATCACCTTCCAGCTTAGCAGCTTAGCGAAAAGTGGACTTGCTTAAACCATTTCCCAACCTGCAAACTGACCTGAGAGACTTTTCTATTTTAGCTTTGAACTGTTGCTTTGATAAAGTCATTAGCATATTGTGTGGAGGTTTTGCATCCATCTCTGTATTTGGTAGTTTGTGCTAAAAGTTTCATTTTGCAGGGTATATCAATTGCTTGGTGAATCAGGTACTTACTATGGTGTACGTTTTGGGAAGAACATTCCCTGGGTCACAGAATTTCCTTTTGGAGTTATAAAAGATCCTCAGTATGTTGGAAGCATTTTGAGTCTTTTTGCATGCCTTTCTTGGGTGCCTATCCAATACATTCTCTTGTGGTCTCTGGGCTGTGTATTCACGATACATTTGGAATCAAAGGAGGATTTGGCCACACGCGCAAAGCCTCTCTCTTGAACTGACATGTTACAAATCACTGACAGTATGCTATGGATGGATAGACAATGGAAAGGTCCTTTACTAGTCTTTTAGTTCTAGTTAAATGGCAGCTTAATTTTGGACACCTGTCCCTTGTACTGCGTTAACTTTTTCCCCCCAATTTTGAGATTACTGGTAACACCAGTTCCTTGATATTCGCATATTAATAACGCTAAAATGCTGAAGCTTCATGGGCCATTCAATAGATTATCCATACTTTCTCTTGTGTCTGTAAGGCTATAGCGTGTGCAGCCATGTTCATTGTGCTGTACTCCAAGTATGATTGTTGGAGGTTGTATAATTAGCACGAGTAGGTTCAATATATATGTAAAAATGGGTTTGCTTCTAGAAACGGACGGCTTATGTACGAGAGCTCATCCATGGAAGCCAGGATTTCACCACTTAACGTGAATACTGTATGCTGAGGTCCTTACCAGCTCAAAATACTCCGCCTTATGAAGCAATTGAGGCTGCTAAAGCCAATATATTTAGTGATATCTGGAATTACTCATTTTCCTCATTCATTCTGCATATTTTCAAGTTCTAGTTCACAAATTGGCACCTATACAAATGATATGGACTTCTGATACCTGGACTTTTAGTATGGAAGTCAAAGTTGATGAGGGGTTCAGAAGGAATGAAGCTAAAACCATAATTTCAGAAAATGATCCTCTTTATCTTCTAGACCAGGGCAAGGGACATGACAAAAATTTGCATTGCATTCTCCACAGCTCCCACATCAATATCTTTCAGCTTCCCAGTCTGAGACGAGACAATAGTGCAGTTTTTCTCTTGTGCATTAGGAATAAAAAGCTTGCCTTTCTCTTCAGTGCTAAACAGGGCAATGCTGCAAAATTGGCAGCATAACACTAGTTAGAGTTGGACGAACAGAAATTGCATGCGTCATTCTGATTTTTTTTGTTGACAAATATGCGTCATTCTGATATTGTTTTCCACAGAACTGAAGAATTATGATATAAAAACGTAATTTCAAGAGCAGACAAGGGATGTAAAAGACCCTAAAGAAGAAAAAGAAAGGGCATAAAATATAGAATGAGCTAGTGAAAGAGGTGTTAATTAGCAAAAAAGTTACCAAGGTTTCTCTCGAGCAATTGCAAGTTGGATAGCTGCTGTGTTTGTAGATATTACCCCAGCCGAGTCATTAATAAGAGCAGCAAGCTGAAACAAGCAGATCAAAGATGATTCAAGACGTTCTCTTGTAATAACTCTTTCTCTACAGTACCTTTTTTTTCACGGAGAGTATAAGTAGGGTGTGTGTACTGCTTCATCACATTCGGCTCACACCTCAGGAGTAATATATCCTTCAAGTACAGTTATTTCCATAAAAAGAATAAATCATCTTTTTCATTTTCACTTTTCTGTAGTTTTTTCGGTACTAGTAAAAAAGGAGCAAGATGGGTAGGTCAAAAGCCAGAAAGTGAATAGGATGAAGCAAAACACCTGTCCGGGAGTAGTGATGAAGACAATGCTAATGTCCTCTGCAACAATTTCCTCCACATTCTCCCTTTCTTTCTCGTGAGGAATCACAAAGACAGGCCTAAATCCCCTGTTTTCAACACATTAGCAATTTTATGTCTGAAGATTCCAATTTTATTGACAAATTAACAGAAAAAACGGTTCAGTAGGAAAGGTTGTTTCAGAATCGATGACTTGGATGCCTTGTACTTGAAAGACCATAGTGACAAGGCACATTACTCAAAAGAAGTCATCTTTGGGTTATCAACGACAACTATTGAGGATATCAGAATTGCAGAAGAATCAAGTCATTACAAATATACCTGCCAAATATCCATACCTTACAGCATCGAATATATATGCCCATTTTTCAAGTGGCAACAAGCTATCAGTGTCTCCTCTAGACTGCATGGAAGCTTTTGAATCTGATTCTATCCCATGAAATACTATATACTTCCCCTTCTCTGCACCAGCTGTCCTATACTTTGCTTCTACAACAGCTTTCAACTTTCTTGAAATCGAAACTTTTAAGGGAGGCACTGGCTGCCTTGGAACATTGCGAAATGGCCTTCCTAACCACTCAGCCATCTGATGGTACCTAAAACAATGGAATCCAATTTCTTTAAGAAAATCGTATTCTGTCCCTTTCAAGTGAACCTCAGAAACCACACTTTTCAACAAGCAGAAAGTAAACAAGCAAACCGTCCAGAGAGCTAAGTAGGAGACAGGAGTCCGCGAAAAGATTACAATTAAGAACTTTGAATTGTAGAACGTCTCTTGGTGTAAAAGACAGTTTCAGTCAAGTAGAATCTCATGAACTGTTTCTTTTAAGAATGAAAATGTGCCAGTGTTCTGTGTCAGCTTACATGTTATAACCACCTTCTGACAAATTCAGGCCATCTGGTGTAAATGTTTCTGATAGAAGTAATCCTGCTCCAGCTGCATTGACGTTGGGATAAATATAGCTAACTCTATCCCGAGCTGATGTCATAAACATGAATGCTGCATGGCCAAGGCCTGCCAATTTCGTGGACAAGATCAAATCATAGTACCTATTCTGCAAGCACATGGCAGAACCAATTACAACGTAGCCCAGGTTGATAATATGGATTTGTAAACATGAAACATAAAGAGAGGAATCACCTGATAGAGCGGCTCATGATTTATGAAAAATGATGTGCATAATCTGAAGAATCAGTGCAACTGAAAGTAACAGCTAGCATATAATTTTCTAGTGGAGTAGTCAAGTTCTTCAAATATAAAGCATCTTAAATGCCTGCAATGTGTATACATTTGTACCAAATAACAGAGAAATAGATTTTAGTACCGACAATACTAGAGCATACGCACTAACCTTAAGTAATCCAACCATGTCAGTATAATCTGCTGGTTCGGGCCATTCATCATCAGGATCATAAACATTAGCCCACCTCACATTCTTGTTCAGCTCATAAGTTTGCTTGCCCCTTTCTCCTGCCACCATATCCACTTGAACACCAGGATACCTTAAAACAGAACAGCACAAGAAACATCCTAATACATAAAATTCCAAACAAAAATATTGAAGATGAACCAAGTTCCAGACAAACTTTACCTGTCTTTGATCAGCTGAATGATAGGAAAGAACAGCAAGTTTTCATAAACTCCACCAGAAATTATGCAACAGCACCTCCTGACATCACCTCTAATTTTGGAGGCCAAAGAAGCAATCTCTACATTGTAGCCCATTGGGAACTTCAAGAACCCATATGGATTGTCGGGGTCATCAGGTGGCCTTGGATCTTCCTCCTGCTTTCCATCCACAAAGAGCGATCCATATTCCATGTCTGGGTCCTCACCATCATCAAAAGGGTCCAACCATTGGTTCTTCTTCTTTGCATAGGTGCGAATGCACGGCTTCCTGGTGCATGGAAGATGGTCCGAGTTGTTGAAAAGTGATGGCTTGGTGAAATGAATAGGAACCGAACGTGGGGTGCTGAGAAATGGACTGCTGGTTTTCGGCATTAGAGAAGTTGAAGCCATTAAGAGATGGGACAGCTTTGAGTTTGAGATGCTTTCTTGTGGCTCGAGCGTTCTATACCAATTCAATGGGTGGAAGTTGCTTGGATAAGTGGGTCCCTGCTTGTACTTTAATCTCTTCTTTTTCCAAGGTAGAATGCAGCTAATTCCGATTTTACTGCTGTCAACTTCGAACAGTCAGTTCTCTCCTTCTGAATTATAAATTGGAAAAAATAGTTTCTTCAAAAAAAATAAATGGAAAAAATAAAATGGAATACTTTCTCATTCACCAAATGCCACAGCAGTCTGGACTCTGGACTTGAAACTCTATAAATAACTTCTTTATTTGGGCAACCCTATAAAAGGGGTAAGCTTTCCTATTACTGTGGTAAAGTTTGAAGCTTTACATGTTTACATGAGGTTGGAGCTAGCAGACAGTGTCGGGCCCTTAACGTCGCTGAGTCGGAAAACAATGTTCCGGTGAAGACACCCTTTAACCCAGGAAGAAATAGACAAGAAATGTGGGAAACTAGCTGCGGTTGTGCGGCAGTTCGTGCTCGTGCTACGTGTTGTCAGTTTCGACTTACAGCAGCCATTGTTATCTTCTTCTTCGTGGGTCTGGTCGCAGAAACTCAGTTTGGCCACGGAGGAACGGTGAGATTGTGAATAAAAATGTGAAGAATTGTGGCGTGAGAGTGTCAATGGGGTGTGGGGTGTGGTGTTGGTTTATGCAGGTTTTAATTTATTGATTAAATAATTAAAAAGCATGTTATACATATTTAAAGTTAATTGATAAATATATATGTTTATTTATATATTATCTTGTTTATAGTTATTATTCAATTAAAATTAAACATTAATAGAATATTAAAAGTCTAAAATATGATATATTTTTCTCTATAAAGAAAGTAGTTAATCTAATAAATTAATGTATGAGGATATTTAAATAAACATGTAGGTACATGTTTAAGAACAAATTTACTAAATTGATCTCATATTAAAATTTTAATTGGAACATTAATTGTATGTCTATAAAAATTCACATTGTAATAATTGTATACGTGATTCATTAATTTAAGATCTTCAAAGTTATTTTGTATAGAGATTACTATATTTTTTATACTACTTATGACCTATTTTAATTATGGGTAGTTAAGTTGGTAGCTATTAGATATACCATGAACTATATGAAGATAGTTAAATGATCAATATATGATTTTTCATCATAAAATAATTAGGGAGAATATTTCATTATTCTCGATTAATCTTAATTTGAGAAATCTTTAGTCAAAGTAGAATAACCCTTTATAAATAGTTTACAAATGTCATTAATTGAATCAATAGCTAATAGTAAAGATCTAATATGATTGAACTTCAATAAAGTAGACATTGGCCTTGTTTGGAAAAATGATTGATCAACTATTTTTTGGCAGATTAAGAGGTATTTTGTTTGACCATGTCAAAATCGTTGATAGTCATGATTGGTAATTAGTTGATTTAGTTGGCGGATTAAAATCAATTAGTTGTTTTTAAAATGCTCCTATGAGATGAGTTTTACTCCAAAAGATAAGAAATTAAAGGAGAAAAATGATTGTAGCCATGTTTAGCAAATAACAGA
>JANVCL010000005.1:6296839-6311353 GCA_026546855.1 Erythroxylum incrassatum | reverse complement strand
ATGATGATGATGATGATGATTATTATTATTATTATTATTATTATTATTATTATTATTATTATTATTATTATTATTATATGTTTTTTGTTAAAGTTATAAACTTAACTTTTGTGAAATTAAATATCTAAAATCTAAATTCTTATGAGAATATTTAAAGAAATACTAAGATATAATACTCATGTTCTTATAATTTTTTTAAGTTATACTACCATAAGTTATTTTACACATAAACAACTAATATTAAACTACTAATTTTATCAAATATTTTAAATAAAATGTTGATGTTATCCGCTGGTAAAATCAGTTGATATAATTTGTTATTAGCTAACAGCTAATGCAATCTATTGATTGTCAATCAGGGTTAAAGAATGAGTTGAAGAGAAAAAAGTATTTTAACTAAGTTTGACTTCATTGTAAAGTTAGAGAAACTTTATGATTAAAAATGAGATATTTAATAAATATGAGATATTGAGTCTTATTTGGATATAATTTGTAATATTTACCTAAAATTAGAATTTAATTTAAATTAAATTATTGAAATGTTCAAATTTTATTATACATAGGTTTAATATCTAGAAGAGCTAGCACTTCTTGCCTAACCCTTTCCGTAATGATTACAAAGTTCTCTCATCTTGTTCTTTGGATAGCGTTAGAGGTAAGATACTTATGCAATTGTGATGGTTAAGATGAGCCTACTTTAGTACAATAAGAAAATGATCAAGATCCAGAGTAAGGTACGAATTGAGATTCATACTTTATTATAATTTACAATATTTTAAAAATCAGACTGGATATCAACCGGTCGAAGAAAAGATTTAAAATTTAGAGGTTCAACCAGTAATGCTATAAAACTGGTATATAATAAATAAGAAGTAAAACTTATAAGAATAAGTGCAAATAAAATATTTTATTGAAATAAAAATACACCAATGTCTATTATTATATAATGAACTAATAATAAATAAATATGAGTTTAACATAAAACTTAAAAGAACAATAAAAATCAAAATTGTATTTCTGAAGGAGGTTGTGTCTCATTATCGTCAAAAGCTCCAAATTCTTTAACACTATTTAAAGATTTGTAAACTACGCTTTTATCCAAAATATTTGCATCAACTTCTTCTACTGCATTAAAATAAATTACAAATTAGTAATGTATGAAATTATTCTCAATTGCAAACTTGTAATACAATATAATTTTAACTTAAATATGATCAAAAAAGATATAAATTGACTATCAGTAGATGTTCTTAACTCATTGGTTATGACAAATGCATTTTCTTCATAAATTGTCTTTTCAAGTTCATTATAATCAAGATCAAGCGATGATTATTCTTCTTCGATCTAAAAATTAGTATGTTCAATAAAATCAATATCAACTGGATCATATGTTATCTTCTTACTAAGCGCTCAGAATACATAACAGAGAAATTATAAATTCAATAATAAAAACAAAATTATTGAAATAAAAACAAAACTATAAAATAATTGTTCTTCATTCTCAGATTATAAGTAACGTAAACAAGGTCATTAAGTCTTTGATATTTCAAACGATTTCATTTCTTTTTATGAATATGTTCAATAACACTCTAATTATATTCACAACCTAATGCAGACGTTGTTTGACTGAGTAATCTAATAGCGAGTTTTCTCAATATTAGAGCATTATCACCGAATAATCTCCACCATTCATTTGTATTTTAAATTAATAGTTATGATAAAAATATGTTACTAATAAGTAAATAATGAATTAAATGTATAAAACTTACTTGGCTACATTTTTTATCATAAATTCTCTCTTTACTGATAATCTAGCAAAACTCTATAAACCTTTACAATACAATTTAATTTCATTTATCGTTTGTGATTGCTCTTCAATAGAGAGAATATCTTTACATTCAATCACATAAAACAAACCGCACATAATATTAATTGTACATTCTTTTCCACTATATAAGCAATAAGGATTGAGAAAATAAGCTGCTAAGTGAATCCTTTGAGTAAGATGCTTATCTCATTGTCGATTAATAATATCTATATAAAGCTTGTACAATTTCTCCTTCCCTTTACAAAGATTTATAATTGTTTTGTGAGCTCTATACATATCATCATATATATACCTCAAGGATGGCTTCTCATCTGAGTCAACAATCCTCAACAGCCTTATAAGTGAAGCCACGATCTTCACAATGATCAAGCAAGCATCCCAAAATTTATTATCTAGAATAATAGCACAAACTTTTTTTCCTTTTCCACTCTTTGATAATTGATGACTTGAAAAGTGTTTACTTGTTATTAAATTTTGAAGTAGTTGCTTATGTTCATAAACACTTTTCAAAGTAATAAATGTAGTTGTAAACTTGGTAGTAGCGGGATGCACAATCTCAACCCAATCTTCTTGGTTTCTTAACCAAGACAAAAATGTGACACGATTATACATAAAAATTATAATTTTAGATGCTCGTGAAGCAAAACTAGAAATATGGTACATACCACCAATATCTTTTAAAATAAGATTTATTCAATGAGCAGCGCATGGAGACTAATAAATATGTCCATACTTTGATTGTAATAAGTATCCAGCTGATACATAATTAGCTGCATTATTTCTAACAAAATGCATAACATTTTTTGATCCAACCTACTAGACAATTTCAGAGAATAATTCATATTTGATTAAATGCATTACTACGTTGTTTCAAATTTGTTCCCTCCTACATCATCAAACTATATAGTTTCTACATCATGTGTAACTTATTTGTGAGATATTATAACATATGTCAGCTCTCTAATTTCTTCCATATCTCTACAAGGAATGCATTATTCTTGACATAGTATATATCCTTATTTTTTAGTCATAATTGAATGGTTTCAGTTGCTCAAGTTTGTAACTCCTCCCAATTAAGTGCATCCATATTTTTCTACTTATTTCCTTTAACAAGCATTGTTGCACAAACAAATCTTATTGCTTTAGTTTAAAATTATCCATTTTGTTGAACTTTCCTACATCAAACTTTATAATCCAAGTCATTGTTACTTCAATGATGCTCTAATACCACTTATTAAGAAATAAAGTGTATGCAATAAGAGTAAATTTTATATCAAAATAAGCAATAAGCAAGAACTAATAAGAATATAAGAACAATTTCAACGAAATTCAATCAATTGGGTGTGCCTATATCCTCGTAAGCCTATAGTAGTTGTTTTACTATTGATTAATCAATACTATTCTAATAAGGAATACATATTTTCTATTCATAAATTAGGTTTACAAAATTATAATTAATTATAACTTTTAACTAGTAAGGTTCAACATGACTTACCCCTTTACTAATGCTAACCAACTGAAATGATTATAACAAGTCTTAGAATCTTTGTAGAGTTTGTAATCCACCAAAAATATACTTTTAGATAAGGTTGATTATGTTGACATAACCTAAGACACGACTATGTCCCAAGCTATAGATCTCACTTTTTCTCCTTGCACTTGGAGACTGTGACACATTTATGTCCTAGACAGTATCTCCTAAAGAAATTTATCATTCAGAACAATACCCTTGTTTCTTCAACCTCTGGATCTCACTACGTTTTCAGAAACTTGGACACAGTTTGTGACACAATTGTGTCCCAGATCGTCTCTCCTACAAAATATTTTGCCACATCAACATGTCCTTATTTTAAACTCATATCATTATTTTGATTTTCAAAAAAGACATATCTACTTGAACACAGTTGGTAATACTACTATATCATAGACCGTGTCTCCTACAGAAAATTCTCAGCTACGTTGACAGGTTTGTGTCTTTATTCTTTGTATTCACCTCTGATTCCAGAAAGGACACGCCTTAAGCCACTTCCATATTCTACATCGTGTTCAGTCAAAGACTTTTAACAAGCATTCATGTTCTTCTCAAAGCACATCAAAATTGCACCTATGAGTCGTAAACAACCTAAACCAATAACATGAAATCTCTAATAGCATTTGAGCAAGAAAAATCTCTTTCATGGGAAATGACAATCTATAAACTAATCATGTACCAATTTCTGTTGCTGTTAGCTTAAAAAATCTTGGTTTTGAAAATTTTGGCACCAACACAGTAGTAGATATTCTAAAACAGGCACGAGGATAGTAACCAATGATGTGTAAGTCCCTTTTAGCTGCTGCTTATCATATGAAGAGACGAGGTATGTTAGTAAACAAGTTGAATTTAATAAATAATCTTTTATGTCAAAATCATAAATTTTCTCGAGAATTAAGTCAAAGGAAGCGTTTATATTTGACTAGAGACATAAAATTTCCATTTTGCAGTCATCTCCACGTTTCTACAGTAGTATGAAAAGAATCTGAATTTACTTTCAACCAGAAGTTCTTTTCTGCTTATAATCCACTACAGACACTAGGCCAATGAATTTGGAAGGTAAGACAACCAACGTTGTCAAATGTAGTCCAACGGCACGTAACAATGGTGGTCCGGCTTATGTACTGAAGCAGTCATCATGCCAACCAAAACCTTATAAGTCAATTTAGGACAACTAATTGAAGAATTTGAGAACCTTTCGTTTGGTCCATGCATGTCCTGGCTACAGGATGGTGCTCTTCTCTTACCGATTTACGGAAACATTTACTAATCCACTGCAAAATGTAAAGCTAAGAATGGTGAAGTCAATGGAAACGACTCAACCTCAACAACATTTTGTAAGACTTGAATCATAATCTGTGGTTGGAAAAGATATTTTCTCCCAAGATCAAATCTGAAAACAAGCCTACAGAAACATTTTTCATTCTTTTGAATGTTGTATATACAAATGCGTTCCAAATTTCTAAACATTCTTATGAAACTCATACTACATAAAACTCGGAAATCCCTAAAAAGTAGATCACTTTTCGGTAAGATTCTGCTCAAACACTTTTCCTGAGATGGCTGCTGCGAGTGCTGCAGTAAATTTGGGATCTTTTGTTAAGGAAGAGGCCATCTGCTCCACTAAAAATTGTCGAACTTCTGGTGCATCCATTCTTGGCACTGAACTTTTGGCGTCAGTGCTGGACTTGGATTTTGTCAGGTCAAGAGTGACTGTTGGTCCAGAAGAGGGAAGGGAAGTGGAGTATACTGAGCCAAGGGGCAGACTACGGTTTGAGCCTGGTGTTGCCTCCATTTGTGTGGGATGCGAATGGTTGTGCTCTCCTTCATAAGTTGCTACCAAGACAGATTGATCTTCTACACTTCTTTGAACCTATAGGTCAAAAGATAAATCTGATAAGATCAATTGTGAATGGATTCTAGGATCAAGGAAGGATACAATTTGTTGGTTTCATCTTTAGAAGATAAAAACAAGTACCCATTGGCATACTTTCTCTAACAGTTGTTAAACATTTCCTAATCAAGGATATTCAGTGACCCAAAAAGTTGAACTTCATGTAGTAGGAGGAAAACTTAAAGTTGGACTTACCTTCTTTTTGACAGGGCAGCTTGGTGCAAAAGAGCACTTGAAGTAAGCTCTTGGACAAGGATTATCTCTAGTGACCTTTTGGCCATATTTTCTCCATTGATATCCATCCTTAACAACCTGCAATAATCAGTACGCAACCCTTATCAGGACATGAGACCAAAATTTAGAGTATGTCACACTTGATAAATATTAATGAACCATAAACTCACCAGGCTCGTGTCTGCGGCTTCTGTTCTGACATATACTCTTGAAATTTTTGCTTTGACAACTTCTTTTGGTCTCTTGCAAGATTCTTCATCAGTTGAGCTACTCTCAGAATTTCCATTCATAGTAATATTATTATCATTGTTGTTGCTGCTCTCGGACTTCCTTTTCTTTGAAGGAGCAACCTCAATTTCCTGATTCTTACTAACATAATCCATAAATTGACGTCTCAAAGCATTGTAGTTCTCACACATCACCGTCAACATCTCAGTAAGCTTCTTGTTTTCTGCGCTAATCCGATTCAATTCCTCCACTAAAGCACCAGTCTGGAAGTCCAATTGCAGAATATTAGCTCCAATATAAAACAATTTTGAAAACG
Organism: Erythroxylum incrassatum; assembly: GCA_026546855.1. Taxonomy (NCBI): domain Eukaryota; kingdom Viridiplantae; phylum Streptophyta; class Magnoliopsida; order Malpighiales; family Erythroxylaceae; genus Erythroxylum; species Erythroxylum incrassatum. The sequence continues at coordinate 6,305,322 of JANVCL010000005.1, read as the reverse complement.
TATAGTAGTGAAATTTCAACTATTCTCCAAAGATGGGAACTTGCAAAGCTGATAATTGAAGGCATTACTAAAACGGACCTTAACAACTGCAAACTTGTAGAAGTATAAAAACGGTGACCTTAACAACCGCAAACTTGTAGAAGTATAAAAAAGGTTTTCATTTTGTGGATGAAATTAAAACTTCAATCATAAAAATTGAAATCTTTCATCACAGAAAAAGTACACATGTAGAAGCAATTTATAGCCAAAATTCAGTTTCTTGATCATCGCGTGATAAGAATGATTCTTTTCAATGAAAATACAATCTGGCCAAGAAAATCACAACAGAAGAAGGTCGCATAACCCATATCATGCATAAACTTGTTGCAGAAACTAAAAGACTACTGCAAGCTAAATAAATATCGATCCCAGAAAGATTTCTTCATACACTGACCTCTTCTTTGACGGAAACGTTGTTCTTCCTCGGCCGCTCCACGAAACTAGCCTCCTCTTCCTTAGCGAATCCAAACTTTTCAAGTAATACCTCGTGGCCTCGAAGAGGCTTAGAGTTAAGATCCAAAGAAGTATCAACCCACGACATAGCCACACAGAAAAGAACGAACTAGCCTTTTTTGCTTCAAGACTTGCTCAAATTTGACCAACTACTGTGTACAATATTCAGTACTCCTCCAGATAGATTTGGCAGAGAGGATACAACTGGGCAGTGTTGAAACGAAAGAATGGAAGCTAATGAATATATAGGGTCCAAGCTCCACTCGTTTTGAAGAAACTTGGTGGAAAGTCACGCAGAGGGATAAGGTTTATATAATAGATATTTCCCACGTGAGATGTGAGAAGCTGGCATGAGCTTTTCGAACTTTGTCTACGGAGAGAATGATATGCCCCTATAACATAATTATATTATACGCTCCACCATTGGTCATCAACTGTATTGTACGTATATAAATACAATATGTAGATAAGAAAAGTAGATTACAGAAGAAAAAATAAAGTGGAGGAGAGGAGGTGAAGTCGACAGGAGCCGGTGTTGAAATGCCTGGTTTGTACAACACTTTTGTCAATTGTCAAAGTCAAGCCCACCAAAAAAGCATTAAGCAAATGCTTGCATGTCTTGTCCGTGTCTTTTCTTCCAATTTTTGTTTTTATTACAATTGTTTGCACAGTCCAGTTCACGGCATGGAGAAGTCCATTGTTGACCAAAGTTATCTTTTTTTCATGTTCTTTTCACCGCCTGGCTACGTAACGAAGGGGGTGCTTAGTTTACGGGTTTGGAAAGAAATTAAGAGATAAGAAATAAAAAGGGAGTAGTTGTTGATTATTATTATTAGGATAATAGTTTGATATCTTAATTTTGATAAATTTTTTATACCTTAACTCATTTTCTAGTATTGATTCTTTTTTTTAAATTTAAATACTAATTAATTAATTAAAATATAAGTAATTACAGTATAATGTATTTAAATATAATTTATTTATAAATTAAAATATTATAATTAATTAATTAAAATAATATAGTTAAGTAATATATTATAATTAATTAATTATAACGTAATTAATTAAAATATAATTCATTTATTAATTAAAATATTGTAATTAATTAATTACAATATAATTAATTAAAATATTATTATTATTTATTAGAATATTTTTATTTATTTATTAATTAAAATATAATGAATTAATTAATCAAAATATAATTAATTAGTTAATTAAAATATAATTATTCATTAATTAAAATTTTGGAATTAAAATATTATTAATTAGTTACAATATAATTAATTATAATATAATTCATTTATTAATTAATAATTATATTGTAATTAATTAATTAAAATATAATTAATTAATTAATTATAATGAAATTTTATTTCTTAGTATTTTTACAAACCAACCACTATCAATGATAATGATAATCATTCTTTTCTCTTAACCAACTATCATAATTATAATAATAATATTCATTCTTATTTTTTATTATATATTTTTTTTATTCCTATTACCATTCTTCTGTACGAACCAACCGACTAATAATGAACTGCTTGGAACAGGAGGATATTGTGAATCCCAAAGGAATAAGGATCTTTTGATGCTGCCATTAGCTTTAGCTACTTGGAGTTGGCGGTGGTCAGTTAAAGCTATAGTATCGTGTGGTCCACAAATTCAGCGGTATTGGATTAGGTTTTGACAATTGGTATTTGGTGGCAGGACTGGAGGGACTAGGTAAGGGAGGAGCACCAACAGTAATAGCTAACGTTTCAACCACGTGATAGGGCACGTGCATATGTTGTAATTTGTAAAACAACCTTTAGCTGTTAATAATAATGAAAAGAAAACCTCGTTTATTTGGGAGACGTTCAAAATGCTACAAGCAGGATTCAATCATCCATAGCGCCGTGTCGTCGCTTCCTACTCTTTCTTTCTTCTAAGCCACTCTCTCTCTTACTCTCAAGCTAAGGGACTAGCGACGAGAAGACGTCCCGCTGCTTGTTTCTGTAGCCTTGTTTAAATTGCTGTCAGAAAAAAAGAAGAAGAATTAACAAAGAAATGGAGTGCGGTTGCAGCAAATTTACGAGCTCTTGCACTTCTTCATCTTCTCTGCTGCTACCATCTTCTGCCTTCCACGACTCTATATTCGCTTCAAGGCTAAGATTAAGGGTATGCTCTTCTTCTTCTTCTCAGCTACCCTTTTCCCGTCCGTTTTAAGTGTATTAATTTTTTCGCCTTCTGGGATTTCATTCGGCAGCCGCTTAAGGTCCGGCATCGTTTTGTCATCAGAAACTCTTGTCAATTCCACGATAGTGCCTCTTCAAATGGTTTTCCCAACAAGCTTTTCATGCAAGAGGTCCGTACAATTACTTTTTCTTTTTCTTATTACAGATTTTTCGAAAATTTTTTTGCCGAGTAATTATAACAATATGTATCTGGCTTATAATTAGGCAATTGGAGCTGAATATGGAGAAGGTTTTGAGACGTTTAGACAGGATGGGCCTATGAAGGTTGATGTGGTGAGTGAGCAAGTTTCTTAACTTTTGCTACTCATTTTTTAATTTTGCAATTTTTTGATACTAATAAAAGAAAAGCAATTTCTTGTTAATATATTATTTTTCAATTTGGGAGTAGGACTTTTTGAATGATAGACTGCAAGAAGGCTTCCTCCAGCGGATACGATACGCTATGAAACCTGATGAAGCCTATGGTCTTATTTTCTCTTGGGACAATGTTGTGGTAATCCCCCAATACAAGTCCCCATTTACTTTTCTTTTGTCCAATTTCGGTGCTGCCCATTTAGTTTTTTGTGAGGAACATATGACCAGTGTGTCCTACCTTACTGTTTTGATTTTAGAATGCTAAGAGATACAATCTGATGTATGTTTGATAATTTTCAGGCAGAAACCCGAACTATAAAGTTGAATGTTTGGAAGCAACTTGCATCTGAAGAGGGTATGTAGTAAATCCTTTAAGTTGTTCTCTTCCCTTGGTTTTCATGGCAACTACCTTTTGTCGCTAATATTTGCCATTAGTCCAAGTTATCTATACTGTAGAAGTCTAATTGGGGTTTCAAACCAAATTTCTATACGCTTTGTTCTTCAATTATAATGGTTATTCAACTTTCAACAGCTTACTGATTTAGGTTGGTGGATATGTAATTCATGGTTGTTGTGTAGGAAAAGAAATTCCTGAAGATAAACACACACAAAGGATGATGCTATCTGCAGGTTCTGATCATTTGCTGCATAAGGTTTGGGAATTCATATTATTGTTGTCCTGCATTTTCTGGTGAATGATGTTTCCATCTACAATTGTGATGTTCATAGCTTGAAAAGTATCTGTTCATTACTGGATAAAAATGGTTTGTGGTAAGGACCTATGGTATATGAATTTCATTATGCTATGGATGATAACCTTTGAGAATGAATCAAAAATATTAAAATTGCTTAGTGATGTATTTTTGTCTGTAGCTGATCTTGAATATAAGAAACTTTAGTGATGGCCTTCAATTACTGGACAAGATTTAAGTATCTTAGATCCAGAGAGTAAAGTGGAAGGAAAAAGCAGAATCATTAACTTCCTTTTCTGTTACAGTTCTGTGTAATTTATATTTTTTCTTCTTTTCTTGTGAATTTCCTCTCTCACAATCAATACCCAATGGTTTGAATGTCTTTAAAACATGCCAGGTATTGGTCTGGGAAAGAACGGAAAGTGAAGTGGAAAGATTGAAATTAAGGCTATCCGAGTTGTATTGTGAGAATTTACTTAGAGTAAGTATCTTTTTCTTTTATCTGTTGCTTAATATATGTATTTGTTTCTTGGATTGACAGGATATGTCTTTCTTTTATGTTCCTAAGCAGCTTAGAGAACCCATTGAAGGACTTGAAGACTGGTTGGATGCAGTATCTAGAGCTGGCATCCCTTGTGCTGTTGTTTCGAGCCTTGATAGGATGAACATGGTAGCGACCCTGGAGCGTATGGGTCTGAAGAAATATTTCCAGGTTATTTCTAGTTCTGTTCTCTGCTAACATGATATATAGTGCAATTACTTTTGCACTTAGAAGGTGGGAATTAGAGGTGAAATTCAGTAAACAAGGGGCTTTTAACTTCTGTCGTGCATCATATCTGATTTCAGGCTATAGTGGCTGAGGAAGATGGTATGGAATCTATAGCTCATAGATTTCTCTCTGCAGCCGTGAAGGTATAGTCTACAACACCATTGCAAGAATGTTTCCATTTTAATCACTCACTTGATTGAACTTGGTAGCTATTGTTCTTTGTATTGCCTTAAGATAGTAAACTCTCTTGTACTGGATCTACTGACGCACAAAGCAGTGTTGCAATTGAATACCCTTTAAAGGATGATTCCGTGGGAAGTTGTGATGTAGTAGGTACAAATATGACTAGTAAAACACATTTTAATGGCTTTATGGCTGGTATCTGATTTGAAGTAATATCATGCTTCCAAAGATTTAATGGAGGGACTGGTGTGGTAACCTAGATATGCAATAAATTACTGAATTTGCTTTGGGGATTGATCCATGACATTCTCTCATGTGATAGGAAGTAAAAGATAGACATAATGAGTCAAGGTTTCATGGCGTTCAGACATAACTGAACAAGGTTAACTGAGTGTGAGCAACTATGAAAGCAAAGTTTCCAAATGAGTTTTTAGAGCTCATAACAAAGGTGATTCGTGTCTCAGGAAGGAAACAACCGTTAAACAATTAGGTTAAGTCTTCAGCATTTCCTTTGTGAAATTAGATGATAAGGTAGATGATGTCACGTCCTTTATTGTTTCTACTCATTCAAGCTGTTTTAACCCATTGGCCTCTGAATTTCATGCAGCTAGATCGCAAACCGTCAAAATGTGTAGTTTTTGAAGATGATCCCCGGGGCATCACTGCTGCTCACAACTGTACTATGATGGCTGTGGCCTTAATTGGTGCTCATCCCGCGTACGTGCCTTAACAGTATTGTAGTAAATGTAGAGTTTAGCTGACAGTAGATATAATTGCAGTTTTGCACTGCTTTTTAGACGTTGATTTGTGTTGAACCACTGCAGGTATGATCTGGTTCAGGCAGATCTTGCAGTGGCTAGCTTTACTGATCTTTCAGTTATCAACTTAAGAAGATTATTTGCCAATAAGGGATCTGCATTCATGGACCGGCAAAAGCAGATTATAGAGAAATCTCCTCCAAAAAGAAAGCTAACCATCGACACTATTTTCTGATAGGTTTTTGGCCTCTCATCCCTCCACCTGTAACTCCCTGTTAATTGTGTTTGGTATTGTCTTCTTCTTCATTGGATTTATCTTACTTCACCGAGACCCTTAGGCTGATGTCTGTTTGATTCAATTTTTTAAACGAATAAGCGCTTGCAAATTATTTATGCAGCATGCATGAGAAGGATATGTTGTAGCAACTTTGTCGCTTCAGTTATGGCTGCATGACACAAAAGCCAGCATATTTCATTTCTGGGAATACAATCCAGGTTCCTTGTTTTCCTCCGGGTTTTAGCTTCTCGACTGAAAGGTTCAAGTATAATGAACAAAACATGATTGAATTTATCTGAAAGCTGCACAAACCATTCTTGAAACACGTCGTTATTGATGAAATATGCATTTTCTTTATGGGAAGGCATTAGATGTACGAAGATGTTAGTGATCACCGGTCCAGTCGTGGCCGACACGACGACAAAGTCGGAGTGACAACAAAGGAGTTTTTTTTAATAAATAGCAGTCCTTTCCAGAGGAAAAACTAAGGCATAAGTTAAAAGTTAAAACATATTAATTAGATACGTAAATTGAATTGCGCAGCTGATGTGACAAAATTAAATTTGAAAGAAAGTGTAAACTATGTTATTTTAATAAATATTAGAACATAATTAACAATAACGGTAAAATTATTTTTAATCTTATAAAAAAAATTAAGAGTGAGTTGCAACCTTTAATATTATATTAAGATTCATCGTAATTGATACTTTCATATATTTAATGAGAAATTATTTTATCTTATAAATTAATATAAAAATGATAACAAAAAGCTTCACATTGTTATTGAATTTTGTATAGCTCTGCATAACATTTGGTTAATTCAAAATTGCTTAAGATGTTTGTGCGCCAGTACTAGTAATGGCTGACATGACGTGGAACACAAATAGCAGTCGAGTCCAAAAGAAAAACGGCCCCTTCCTTATCTTCCTATCTCGTTCCTGGCTGCTATCACATCTTCTCCAATCTCCATTTTTTGACATTTCAGAAACAACAGACGTTGATCTTCACCTTCGTCGTCGTCGTCTCTTCTTCTTCCTCTTAGTTAATGAAAGTACTAGGTAATGGGTTGCATCAGCGGTTTCAGCTCATCAATTGCTTCTCTTGCTCCTTCTCCAAGAACACCTAAGCCTCTTTCCAAATCTCCAACGGTCCGCTGTGTTCTTCAAGGTTAGTGTAGTTACTACTCTTTTGTCTTTCCTTCTTCCGATTTCTCCCGTACAAAACCATCTCTCTCTCTTGTTTATAGCGGAACCAAAAGCAGCCTCCGTGGTGGCTGAGCCGCTGTTGTTGAATGCTGTTAGAGGGGAAGATGTGGAAAGACCCCCTGTTTGGCTTATGAGGCAAGCCGGGAGGTACATGAAGGCAGGTCTATTACTTACCGCCCTTCGCTTCTTTTTTTTTTCTTCCCTAATTTTCTTTTTTATGTCTTTTTTTAAATTCCATTGATTTAATCGCAGAGTTACCAAATCCTCTGTGAGAAGCATCCTTCCCCCCCTTGGTTTTTTTTTTTCTGTCTTTTTTTAATTTCCACTGATTTAACCGCAGAGTTACCAAATCCTCTGTGAGAAGCATCCCTCGTTCCGGGAGAGATCAGAAAATGTTGATCTTGTGGTTGAGATTTCTCTGCAGCCCTGGCTTGCTTTTAAGCCTGACGGGGTTAGTAACCAAACCCAAGACTTGAAAATGAGTCCTTTTTTTTTTTGGTTTGTCACATTTCTGCTGTCCCATCTTTTGGCAGGTCATTTTATTCTCCGACATTCTCACTCCACTTTCTGGGATGAATATCCCTTTTGACATTGTCAAAGGCAAGGGTCCTGTAATATTCAATCCTTTACAAACAGACGCTGATGTTGATCAAGTCGCAGAATTCGTCCCCGAGGATTCAGTTCCCTATGTTGGGGAAGCTTTAACTATTCTTCGGAAAGAGGTGCTTACTAAAGTAGCTCTCATTTACATTTCTAATTGTGTCTACTTAGCAAATTAAGTTTCCTTGAAGACATTGCACTATTCTATTGATTTTTCATGAGAAATTTTGTGCATTTTCAATTTAACTTTGTAGCTTATCACTTTTTCTTTGATACATAGGAAAGCATTTAGCTTATCGATTTGAGAAGTTAATACTACCTGCATAACATTTTGAACAAGTTTGGAAGGTTTACATTTTCTGAATGAAGTCAGATTTTATCACGTTTGGTGCTTAATAAGTTTATCGAGGCAGACTTTTCTCAACCAACTCTGTAAAAACCACTTTTGTGTAGCCATCTTAGTTAAAACTTTGCTGCTTATAGCTACGGTGTAGGGATTGGTGCATTTAATTGGGCAAGTTCATTAAGATTTCAATAAAAGCAGCATTTATTATTCAGGTGTTATCTGTTATAATGCAATCAATGAGTTTTGGTTCAGTTCAGTCACCAGTTTCCTTTTTATAGATTAATAACGAGGCTGCAGTACTGGGTTTTGTTGGAGCCCCTTTCACTCTGGCATCATATGTGGTTGGAGGTGGCTCATCAAAGCACTTTACAAAGATAAAAAGATTAGCTTTCTCCCAGCCAAAGGTAATTTAGCACCAAATTTTCTCTGGTTTCTTTGAATATAGATTTTTGTGGCGTTCGTCATTGAAAGTCGTAGCCATTAATGCTTCTTTGCTCTGCAGGTTCTGCATGCATTACTTCAGAAATTTGCAGTCTCGATGGCAAAGTATATCCAATATCAAGCCGA
>JANVCL010000005.1:6271334-6285407 GCA_026546855.1 Erythroxylum incrassatum | reverse complement strand
TGGGATTCTTAGAGACAGAATTGAAATTCGATGCCTTCACAAGAAATATAGCCATATGTGTCTAGTTTAATCCAAATCAAGAATCATCTTGTTTGGATAACTAGAGAAAACGTTATGGCTAAGAGACCGAAGGACACTCAGTAAACATTTTCTAGATTACTACCAATCTTGTTTCTAAATCTTTTCTTATCATAACTCATATCAAAATCACTCTTTCTACTTCTTCTACTCTTCATTTTCAATATATTCACATTATATGCCAATTATACCTGGAAGTTGTCAATAAATGCATGTACCACTCTTTATGCGAAAATATTCTGCATTTATGTGCATATATGCTAATGTGATGCATGAGCAAGAAAATGCCTTGTCTAACTTTCTCTTTGAGCTTCCATACTGAAATTTCAGGTCTTCACCTTTAATGTGGGGACGAGATGTTACAATCATACTTAAGGCCGATTATAAGAAAAAAAGAGGAAGTCTTAAAAAGAATTTGAGAAGGAGGTAATTATGAATGATATGACTCTTTTAGAACTTACGAGAACTTGAACCTGAATAGAAAATCTTGACAAAATAGGATATGAGTAAAGGATCTTTTGTAAAGAGGTTATTCTTTTTTTTCATAGGTCTTTTGAGCCTTTTCTTTTGTTTTTTTTATCTTCTCTCTATTGATTGCTTGTCTGTTTTGTTCTTTGTCCATTTATTTTATTTATATTTTTCTCTTTATTTTATATTATTCATATTTCTTTATCTTTATCTTTTTATTTTTATTTTAGATTTCTTTATTCTTATTTTATAGTATTGCTATTTTTATACAATTATTTGTTTATATTTTTGTCTTATGTTTTTTTTCAAACAGTTCTTATAATCTTTTTCCTTTTCTTTTTTCTTCTCATTTTCCTATGTATTTATAAGAAACAATTTTATTTAATTAAGTATAAAATAAAACTCATAGCGGGGCTTAAGTTATTCAAAATTAACTCGTAGTATCACGAAATATGATTCGACCTAACAACCTCAGATCTCAACGAAGTCAATGCATCGTTTCTGTTTTCAATGTATCGTTTCTGTTTTTCTTTTGTTTTTTTTTGTTGGTGGGCAAAATTGAAAGAACCTATATCATTTTGTGTTGTGACTTGTGGCAAAGAGGACTCTTCACTTACAAGTCATTGCGACGCTGGTCGCCTAGTGCTGTGAAGCAGTCTCAGGGCAAAATCCCAGAGCCAGATTGTTCTGTTTCTATATTCTCAGACACAATCGGTTTTGTTATTCATTCATAACTTGTTTTATGGACTTCTTGTCAATTACAATTCTTGCTTGTACGCAGAAGTCAAATAATTATGGGACTATTTAAAGCATTATATATATCTTTAACATGCTTTAATATTTGCTTGTACGCAGTTGACCCACCATCTTCCAATAATGTTTTTGGCATGATATATGCGTTGTCTTCATTTCCACGGAATCTGTGAGCAGGTATAGAGATTTTCGTGCAAGTGTAGATTTTGTCGAATGGTTTTTGTATTTGATTCACGAGAGAACTTGGTGAAAGTTGGAAAGCAAATCCTTGCGTTGCTTCAGCGGGCGTTATTTTGAGAATTCCTGATACCTGCATCTTTACTTTGTGGTAAGTATGTTCTACTTGGTCTGTTTCTTATTCTGATGCCATTGATCGGACATGAACAAATGAATGTTATAATATTTTGAATTTTTGTTTTATGAATTTGATTTATAATGAATTTGGGACCTTTGAATGCATCAAAGCAATTGCATATTTGACGAATATATTCACTTCCCAAATCTTTCCTTTTCCTAGTGCTTCTTTATCTTTCAGAAACTTGTTGATGATGTTTAATTATTGAGTTGAGGTTAATAGGATTACAAAAGGTTCACAAGAGGCAGAGTACTACTGTCTTTCTGCCCTGGAAGTGACAGACGAACTAACAAGGAACAAGCTTTCTTAGTAAGTGAGCCAATACACACATCTGTGAATTTGTCCGTCAGTATAAGAAGGTATAATTCGTCTTTTATATTCTTTTTTGCTTTAAAGATGGAGGAAAGACCATGGTGGTTGGAAAGTCTCCTAGGGTGGTCGTATGCGACTTACGAAATATTAATTCAAAGACTACAATCTAGGCATCTGAAAAATCCATTGCCTTTACCTCCACTCGACGATGTTACATGTATTGTCACTGGATCAACTAGTGGGATTGGGCTTGAAATAGCCAAGCAATTGGCTTTGTCCAGGGCGCATGTTGTTATGGCAGTTAGAAATAAACCTGCGGCCTGCGATTTGATTCAGAAATGGCAGCAGGAATTCAGTGACCTGAATATGGAGGTGATGGAGCTGGATCTTCTATCTCTGAAATCTGTTGTCAACTTTGCTAAGGCATGGAATATGCGTTCAAAACCTTTACAAGTTCTTATCAACAATGCAGGAATTTTTTCTATTGGACAGTCAATAAAGTTCTCAAAAGACGGCTATGAATCACACATTCAAGTAAACCATTTAGGTCCTGCATTGCTTTCTATCTTGCTTTTGCCATCCCTGGCAAAGAGCTCTCCAAGCAGAATTGTTAACGTAAACTCAATAACGCATTGCATGGGTGTTGTTGACCCAAATGACTTGAACTTTACCAAGGAACAACACAACTTTAAAAGTGCAAAGGCGTATTCAAATAGTAAGCTCGCGCAGATCATGTTCAGCAGCATACTACAGCAATGGTTACCCCCAGAAATTGACATTAGTATAGTCTGTGTATCCCCTGGAGTTGCTAATACGAATGTCATTAGGGATTTACCTAAGCCAATGCAAGTCGGTTATCATTTGATTCCATATTTTCTTTTAACTGCCCAAGAAGGTGCGAGAAGTGCACTTTATGCAGCAACCGATCCACAAATTCCAGATTACTGTAGGTCACTGAAGACTAAGGAGAGGCCTCTTTGTGCTTATGTTTCATGTGACTGTCGATTTGTGAATCCATCCAAAAAAGCAGAAAACTTAACAGTTGCTGAAGAAGTGTGGGAAAGGACATTAGATATGGTCGGTCTTTCTGTTGATGCTGTGGACAAAATCCTACAGGGCAAAGAAGTCTGGTGCCAATTCCAGGATGATTGAAGGTGTATTACTGTGTTCCCAAACTGTTGTAATCTCTTGAATTTTGCATTGGTGAATAATGATGATTGTGACATACAACATTTCTTTTAGACAACCTGTTTGTCCAATTTGAATCCCATCCTATAAATAGCAGTCGCAAAGCATTTTCCTAGATAATCATGAGTCTTAAACAAAATAGGAAGAGCAATAACTTGAATTAGATTCCCTTTGCATCTGTCGTAGCCTTTGCTCCTTTGCTCTTTATGTATTGGAACAAAGGAAGAACGAACTTCTTCCAATGATATTTAAACAGATGCAATTTGTACAATTAGTACACTTATCCTTCTCATATCTTAAAGATTCTTAGGTAAGAGGTTCAAAAGATCTTTAAAAGATCAGGAATTCATAAAAGGGTATGCTTCAAATCTAATAAAACAGCTGGCTGTAAGTAAACGACCTCCTGCATTTTTATGACACCACTTCCTAAGCTGATGACTCGAAAATTAGAGACAAAACTTGCAACCAGAGGCATAAAGACCCTTAGTGCATTGAGAAAACCCATGAATCTTCACAGAACGTCCTAACGTCCTACCTCTATCTATCCGGGTGCATATAAGTAGTAGAGCTCGTGACAGCTTCTTTGCTGAGCTTCCGAAATAATCGAATTTTCTTTCTTCTGAACCTTACGGGTGCCTTCGCTCGTTGAGGGTTACACAAGCAGAAGTAGTTTTCCACAGCTTGTCCAAAGTTGTTGAAGTACCTCAACATACAATTGTCTTACCAGATGAATGCTGCTTGGCTGGAAGGACAACGATTTTGTATCTCACTGCCTCCTGGTTTCTAACATTAGCTGTACACATGGCACGGCCATAAACATGGTTTGATATTGGACCATTTTGGCCAAGCGAATGTTGAGAGAATGAACCGAACCATTGGGGCAGAAGAGGATAATGAACTGAACCATCTTCAGGTTCGATTCAAAACCATCGTTGGTTGTGTAGTTAACTAGAGTCCTTGGACCACATATAGTTGATGGAATCAACTCCAATGACTGTCTGAAGAAGTAGAGTACATGACAGAAGGCAGAAAGTTTTTGTAAACTCTGAAAAACACATGCTTCCAAGGAAGGTTATTGCATACATGCCTAAAGGCATATCTACATAAGCTATGGAACTCTCCATGTCGTATTTCGGTAGATGCTGGACACTAGTTTGCTATCCGTACATAAATGTCGTTTAAAGGTACAAAAGAATGAGGAGAGATTTTAACCTCTTTTAAAGTCAATAATAACAATGAAGCATTTCACCGTAGACAAATAGAGTTAATGATCGAACTAACAATCGTCTAACTCTACTAATTTAACTCTCTTCAACTTTTGTGAAACTCGAGTATTTTAGTGGAGTATGCAAATGGTATATCTTCATCCAACAAATTTCTTAGGATTTGGAGTAATGATATGCATAAATTTTATCCTTAATCTAGAATATGATATTAGAATAACAATCTAGGATATTACAAATGCTCGGCAGCCTAAAGTCCAGCTTCCAACTGGGCTAATTCAATGACAAGGCTATGATCTTCTCTGGGATGGGTATCCCCCTAAATCTCAAAGATTAGCTTTGTGAGTTTTGCAAGGGTGGGCTCTGTTTTACTTATAAGTAGTGGCCTACTAAATAAAGAGTTCTTTGATTGGCCTATAGGTGGTAAGTTTTGATGGCTTATCGGAAAAACCAATTTATGATGAGATAAATAGACTTGACCCTTTTTGGCTATAAAGGGGGCGTTGCCGTAAAAACTAGAACAGAGGAGGAGAAAAAGAGAAGTCTACTATATTGTTTTGGCGTGTGGGACGATAGTTGTTGGGTGAGATAATCAAGGGGAAGCCGATTATCATCAACAGGTATTTGATGTTGGTATCTCTTAGGTTTGTAGAGAGTACTAAATTGATTAGGTTTTTCAATTTGTACTAGAATCTAGAGATAATTGTACTTATTGTTGAGACTATTATTGTTGGTTGTCGATTGTACTCTTGATTATTATAGTTGATTGATTTTAGTTTGTGGAGATTCGGACCATAGTTTTTCCCTTAGTTGAGAGGGGTTTTCCATGTAAATTACGTGTGCATTGATTTAATTTCTTGCACTTTATTTCTCTTGCTATTATTGTTGTTGAGGTTGTAGTAATTTTCCTTAACAAGTGGTATCAGAGTTGTGGTTGAAGGATCCTTGTGTAGGGAAAATTACTGCTTGTTTGATTTAGGAAGGAATTAGTGTGAGAAGAAAAACTAGGAGAGTCAGTAAGCTACTGGAAGCGAAGCTTTTGGCTCCCCCTTTGAATTTCCAATGCCTCCTTTTCGTTCTACAACGGTGGAGAAATCCGAACTCTCGACAAAAAAAGAGGTTTTTTTTCTTATGTAGACACCTCAACGAACTCATATGGACACTCCTCAGCTCGAGGAAAATCTCTCAAGTACACATGACCCCTTTTTCTTTTCTTTGCTAATTCCTCTCATAGGTGAAAACATAGCTTCCAAATTTCAAGTTCCCTTATTTGATAGGAAAATAAACTTGTGGGCATGGAAGAGTACTATTAAGGTCTTATTGGTATAACAAGATTTATATGCGGCTTTGGAAGTGGACAAGCTGACAAGTTTGAATGATGTCAAGTGGGCATCGATGAAGAAGAAGGCAGTTAGTATGATTCGATTAGCTATAGCTCTGGAGATCAAGTATAACTACTTGAGTGAGATGAATCCAAAAGCTTTGAGGGATAAGCTCCAAAGTATGTATGCCTCCAAATCATTGACTAACATCTTGTGCTTGAGATAGGAGTTGTATCAGGATGAAGGTACAACTTTGCAGGACCACATTAATTTGTTCAACCAACTAGTGACCCAGTTTAAGAATGTGGATGAGAAAATCACCGATCAAGAACAAGTTCTCTTATTGTTCGCTTCATTACCCAAGTCCTACCAACCCATTATCATGACGTTTCTTGTTGGTAGGGAGAAGATTACATTAGATGAAGCTATGACAGTATTAAGGGAGAAAGAAAGGATGATGACACATGCTGATGGAGGTTCTCTGGGTGATGGTGATCGAACACTAGTTGTGAGGGAGTTTGAGAGAGGGAGGAATCAAGAGAGAAGGGGAGATGACCCAAGGAGTAGATCGAAATCGCACATGAAAGACTTTAGTAATGTGGAGTGTTACTATTATAAGGAGAAGGGTCACATCCAAAGTCACTGTCTAAAGATTATGAAGGACTTAAAGAGTCTCCATTTGATGAAAAAGAAGAAGAGCAAGACTAAAGTAGATGATGATGGTGATTTCGCCAATGTGGTAATAGGTGACGGTGATGGTGATTTGTTATTGGTTACTCATGGTGAGGTGAAGGAGGGCCATGAGAGTTGAGTGTTGGATTTGATCGCATCGGTTCATGTTTGTAAAGGCCAAGCCTTTTTTGATACTTTGCGACAAGATGGAGAGTATGGCCACATCAATATGGTGGGTGATCAAAATTGAAGGTCCAAGGTATAGGACCCTGAGAATGAAGCTCGATGATGGTATGGTCTGAACCTTCCACAATGTGAGGTATGTGCTAAGTGTTCGTGCTAGATTTAATTCCTTGGGTGAATTGATTAAGTACGAGCATAGATATGTTGGTAGTGGGAGGTGGTGCAAAGTGAAACGTGATGCCCGCTTTCTGATGCAAGGGAGGAAGGTCGACAATAACATTTACTATAGGGACGACCATTGCATCTGAAGGGATAAGGTTGTGAAGAAGAAGGTTCAATTCTCAGATGAGGCGGAGGCATTTAGTGATTTAGGTCAAGCGAGAAATATGTTAGGTATCTTCCTAAATCCCAAATACTAGCCTTGTGAGTTTTGTAAGGGTGGGCTTTTTTTTACTTACAAGTGTTGGCCCACTAAGTAAAAAATTCTTTGATTGGCCCATAGGTGGTAGGTCTTGGTGATTTATTGGAGAAGCCAATTTATGGTAAGATAAATAGACCCTTTTTTGCTATAGAGGGAGCGTTGCCGTAAAAACCATAAAAGAGGAGGAAAAAAAGAGAAGTCTACTCCATTGTTTTGGCGTGTGAGACGACAACTATTTTGGTGAGATAACTAAGAGGAACCGGATCATCATCAACAGGTATTCGGTGTTGGTATCTCTTGGGTTTGTAGAGAGTACTGAATTGATTAGGTTTTTCAATTTGTACTATAACCTAAAAATAATTGTACTTGTCTTTGAGACTATTATTGTTGGTTGCTGATTGTATTTTTGATTATTATAGTGGATTGATTTTAGTTCGTAGAGATTTGGACCATAGTTTTTCCTAGTGGAGAGGGGTTTTCCACGTAAATTGCTTGTGTGTTGATTTAATTTCTTTCACTTTGTTTCTCTTACTATTATTGTTGTTGAGGTTGTAGTAATTTTCCCCAACATTGGCTCTCTCCATTGCGCACTGTCAAGTTATTCATTTCCATCTTCGTCCTTGAAGTTGTTCGTCTTCGTCAACTTTGACCCATCAAAATAAAGTTATCCACAGATTACCTCATTTACAATTCTTCTCGTCCACAAAGCTTCGATCTTCATTCTTTAACAAATACCCATTCTACAAGTTATTTGAATTTGTAAATTATTACTTAAAGGCAGAGGTGACGCATGATGACACACACTGAGACAATGCACATGATACTATTGAAGATGAATTGTAATTGAGTAGTTAAAATTTTACATAAGTGAGAAGTCAAGTTTGGGAGAAGTTGAAAAACGACTAAGTTGAAGAAAAGAAAAGAGGGTTGAACTTAACTCTTAAGTTTAAAAATAATTAAAAAAAGAAATGTAAATCTAACTTGAATCTTCATCAACTCGAGTTAAACTTGTCTGCTTAGCTGGACCAAATCCAAATTATTTTGTTAAACCTAATCTATAGTTGTGGACATATCCCAAGTGAAACACACAAAGAGACATGAGCAAAGCCTCCAAATGTAGCAGGCGAATCAATTGTTGGTGATTTGTTAATTGAACAATTATTAATTATGAGTTTTTATAAACTTGAGGTTAAAAAATTAAATTTGATCCAGATTAAAGATAATAAAGAAGCCTAAAAAAGAATATGATTAAATAGATTGAAGTCCAGTGAGAAAAAATGGTCGTAATCAGTTTGAGCCAGTTATATATTGGGTCTGTGAAGAAGATGCTGAATAAGGTTACTATAAATAGTCTCTAAGATCTTTTGCTGCCTGCCGAAGTAAGTTCGTAGAGATTCAGTTTCTCTAACTCATTAAGAGGCTTAAGTGTTAAGAAAGACACAAAAAGACATGAACGATATAAGGATATACAACTTTTATAAAGGTCGATCGAAAGTTTCAAGAGCTCATTCAAACTTTGAGAAACTTGTTCAAGTAGTTCAACAGCTTGTTCATAGGGCGATGGATAGCAAAACATGTATTTTTTTCACATTTTCTCCATTAATAAAAGGGGTCCATTATTAAAGCTTGTGTTATAACTAACACGTGACATCAGAGCAATTCCATAATTGTGTGAATTTGAATGGAGATTTTTGAATTTAAGGAAATAAGAGAAATTAATCTATTTTTTCTTATATAAATGACATATTTGTTGTGAATTGATTTTGAATAAGCATTGCATGGAAAAAGGGTTAAAAAGGACTTCAAGGTAATTTTTTACAAAAGATTGCCAAAATTAAGCAAAAAATCACTAAAAAAGTTGTTGAAAATCTCCTTTTTTGGTGACTGGAGGAACATCGTTGAAGAAATAGCTTGCTGATTTTAGGATGCACTCAACATTTGGCGCGTGTGATACACGCCTACTAAATGGCTAGCGCATGTGGGAGCCAAACATCGAATGGGTATTTGGCACGTGGGATGCACAGGTCAAAAGCGGTTGACTCATCTACGCGTGACCGAGCGTGTTGAATATGGGTCATTAGAGGTGGCACCTGTCTGTGCACATGTAACGTATGGTGATCACTCATCTAATGCATCTAGAGATGTGTCAAGATGTGACGTGTTCAGTATACTCACTTACAACCTACAAGAGTTGCTGACATTAACACACTACTGGATAAAAAGACTAAAAAATTTCAAAATTCACAAAATGGTCCCTCAAGTTATTTTGGGTCAGTTTTAGGGTCTTGTGAATTTATAAAGTGAGTTTTTATTTTTCTAGATTTATTTCCTTGGTAATAACTAAGATTTAACTTCAAAAAAATGAAATAAAGTTATTAAAGCCATCATTGAGTGAATTTCCATGCATTTTACTTGAAATAACAGAGATACATATAGTTTTGGTATCTCATATGGTGTATTTATTGTTCGGTATTACATGACAATCATTTTGATTGAGATTTTTCTTGTGATAGGTTCTAAAATAAAGTTTGTTGATAATGTGTTCAGTACTAATATGTGATAATGAGTTTATGCATAAGGATTTTGCATTTACGAATGATATATTGTCACATATTATATGCCCATATAGAAGAATGTGAGGATAATATACAGGTATGCCCCTTATGCTTGTGGATCTATTTAGGTATTAATGAGAATGAAGTCACAAAGTGGCATTAGTATTTAAATTATTTTGCTTGTATATTTGAGGATGTCTCTAGTCTTGTGTTTGGTTATTATGCTCACAAGAGATACATATAGTTTTGGTATCTCATATGGTGTATTTATTGTTCATTATCATATGATAATCACTTTGATTGAGATTTTTCTTGTGATAAATTCTGAAATAAAGTTTGTTGATAATGTGTTCAGTACTGATGTGTGATAGTGAGTTTAAGCATTAGGATTTTGCATTTACGGATGGTATATTGTCACATATTATATGCCCATATAAAAGAATGTGAGGATAATATACAGGTGTGTCCTTTATGTTTGTGGATCTGTTTATGTACTAATGAGAATGAAGTTACCAGAGTGGCCTTTTAAGTTAGTATTTGAATTATTTTGCTTGCATGTTTAGGGATGTCTTTGGCCTTATGTTTTGGTTATTATACCTACAATTATTGGCCTTGTATGAGACTTTGAGACGTGCATAAAGGAAAGCCATTGCTTAAGTGATCTATTTGCCTATAGTTGGTAGAATCATAAAAGTTAATGGTGTGTACTCTAATTGCTTTTATGTGAAGGTCCTATCTGTATGTATTATGTATTTAGCCCACATGTTTTTTATGATATGTGTGATAAGATACTCAATGTAGATACTATTTTGTGGCTTTAAGTATCGATGCTTTCCAACATTTGTACCAATCATTGACATTATCAATTATGTGGTCACCTTATTTGCCAATAATAACAATGTCACAATTGAAAGCCTTACTAGTTTTAATTTTAAGAAATGGAACAAGATGTGGATTTTGCATTGGAGATAACAGATATTAACATGTCCATGGTCAAGGATAGGCTATCTGCACCTACATTTATCAGCTCAAAGGCAGAGAGAGTAGTATATACAGCTAGGGAAAGGTCAAATAGGATGTATTATTTGACCATAAAGAGATTCATTTTAGACCATCTGCTAAGCGAACTTCTAGAAACAAACATTGCAAGAGATTCCTTAATAACGTCTCACAGAGATATAAGGTATCTTTTAATGCTGATATAGGTACCTTATTAAAGGAACTGCACTTTATACGATATATAGGAGCAAGGGGAGTGAGGAAGTACATAATTAAGATGGTCTAACTTCAGACTAAGCTAAGGGTGAAATATTTATATTCCTGATGCTTGTATAGTTCACTAATCTCTAAATATGCTTCCATTTCACCAAACTCTAAATACACTTCCATCAGAGTTTGGTATTACGGTTATCATATATAATTTTTAAGATAAAGCTTGGGACATAAATACATTGATCACCCGTTGTGTTGTTGAAGAAGAGAAGCTGAAGAATATGACTCATACAACTTTAATAGCAACTAAGGGGAAGGCAAAGGTGAAGCCCCATAAATTTAAAAGTAAGAAATCTAAATTTCCTCCACATGTAGATGATGACCAATCTAGTGTTAATAGAGTCCCTA
The DNA here is from genome assembly GCA_026546855.1 of Erythroxylum incrassatum. Classification (NCBI taxonomy): domain Eukaryota; kingdom Viridiplantae; phylum Streptophyta; class Magnoliopsida; order Malpighiales; family Erythroxylaceae; genus Erythroxylum; species Erythroxylum incrassatum. Next base: position 6,274,257 of record JANVCL010000005.1, on the reverse strand, counting down.
AGGATGTTGTAAAGAGTATGAGGTGTTTTTTTTTTCTGTAAGAAGAAGGGATATAAGAAGTGCCAAAAGTATAAAACTTGGAACGAAAGGCAAGAGCTATCAGGTAATCCTATGACTTATATGATCTATGAGTCTAATCTTGCTATAACAACATCGATTTCTTAGCGGTTGGATAATAAAGCTTCTAATCATATTGCTTCCACAATTTAAAGATTCATATAAAAGAGAAAGTCGAACAGGGAGGAGGAAAAACTAATGGTGGGCAATAATAGAGAAGTTGATGTAATCTTTATAGGGGATGATTGTTTGAACCTTGATACATGGTTCAATATTGTATTAAATGACATGTTTTATATACCGTATGGAATTTGATCTCTTTCTTTAGAAAAAAAGGTTATAATTTTTTCATTGAAACTTTTGTTGTAAAGTTATCTTTCAATGCAAAACACATTCATATTGCCTTCTTATCATTTGACTTATATATAATGTATTTTGCCCTTAATGAGATGTATGCTTCTTCATATATTGTTGAACAGGTCATTAGACAGGGAATCTTGATAAGAGAGAAGTCATATTGTGACATAAAAAGATTGGGTCACATTTTTAGAGATAGAGTTGAGAGATTGGTTAAGAATAACATTCTCCCAACTCTAGATTATGTTAATCTAGAAACATGTATCGATTGTTGTAGGGATACGTTGACCAAAATAAAGAAAAAGAGGTCAACTTATGCTTCTGGCTTAATAGAACTTGTACATACGGATATATGTGGACCTTATAAAGTTACATTGTGATATTTAAGATATTTCCTAACATTTATTTATGACTATTTCCGTTATGGATTTGTGTTCTTGCTTAAAGAAATGTTTGAAGTTCTTGAGAAATTCAAGATCTTTAAGATTGAAGTTGAGAATCACTTGGGAAGGTCTATTAAGATTGTCAGATCTAACCGTAAAGGTGAATACTATGGCAAACATGGGGTTTTAGGATAAGAAAATGATTCGTTTGCCAAATATGTGCAATTATGTGGAATAGTGACTTAATTTACTATGTCAGGTTGTCTTAAGCAAAACGGTGTGGTCAAAAGATAGAATCGCTCCCTAAAGGATATGATGAGGTTAATGCAAAGCAGGACTAATTTACTTGATTACCTTTAGGGTGAAGTCATAAAGACTGCCTTTTAAAATCGTGTTTTAAAATCTGGAAGTGGTGGAATCCTAGCTTCACTCATCTTTATGTATGAGATTGCCCTACTAAGGTACATTAGTATAATCCTTATAAAGATAAGTTGCATTTCTCATTCCACTCATTGTTATTTTATAGGATATCCTGACCATTTTAAGGGATACAAATTTCACTATAGAGATGAATGATCTAGAATAGTAGAATCATAAATGGCTAAGTTTCTAGAGCATAATGCCTGTGATGAAAGTGGTCCATCTCATTTAGATGAGGGTGGTCATTGTCATTTGTTGGCTTTACTACAGTTATTTCATATCCATCACTTGTATAGTCAAAACTAGTGGATCTAGGTCTCAGTACCATACCAGTATAGAGATAGGAACATAACTGTACAAACTGAGATTCTTGAGGTACAAGAGCATACTAAACCAGTTCAATTAAAAAGTTCACTAGAGTGAGAAAAATTGTTATCTCATTTGATTATATAGTTTATTTAGGTAAATAAGACTATGATATTGGACATGTGGTAGATCTAATTACTTTTATTTTTGGATCTTATGTAGACTTGTGGTGGGATGCAATGAGGGATTTGATACAATCTGTGGATGATAATAAGGTATGGGAGCTTATGAATTTACTTCATAATTGTAAACTTATCAGCTGTAAATGGATTTACATAACCAAAAAGGACTATTAAGGTAAAGTTAAGCAATTTAAAGCCAGTTTGGTTGCTAGAGGGTTCACTAAAAAAGAAGGTATTAACTTTAATGTTACTTTTTCTTTTGTATCCTTTAAGGATGCATTTAGAGTGATTATGACAATAATGACTCATTACGATATAAAACTGTAACATCCCGGTACCTAGGGGAAGGGTAGAATAGTAAATATAAGTGAACAACGAGAGTTTAGAAATGCATTTGCATGCTTATGCATATTGTGACATACACATACATGTGAATAATGAACATTTTGCACATGAAATTAATTGTACATGCATTCATTGACAGTCCGGGTATAATTGGTAACAAATGTGATTTGTTTTGAGAATTTTGAGTTATTGATATTGAAAATTTATTTGGAGATTGAAATGGTTGAATTAGAATTTTTAGAAAATTTTAGGAAATTTTTCTGAAAATTTTTGGGGTAATTTTTGGACTAGAAAAAATGTCAAGTGGCAGACCAATTGATAAATGGTAATAGAATGTATGGGAAAATAACATTGAATTTTGATACATGGCTTTATGAATTATTGACAAGTGGCCTTCATTGGGAATTGGGTTTAATGGGATTAGTTTAATAAAACAAACCATGAAATTTTGACATGTGGCAAGTGACAAGTGTCACTTACCAAGCCACGTCTTATAAAAGGTGATTTGATGAATTGTTTAAGTCCATTTTCATGCCCACTCACGATACTCTCTCTTCTCAAAAGTTCTTGGAATGGTTTCGGTGATTTTGGCTCCTCATCTTCGTGATTTTTTCTCCTCCTTCTTCATGAACTTTAATCTCTCCAACCTTCATTTTTGTTGACCTCCCACTCATCTTCTACCTTGCTCTCTCTCTTTCCCATTAAATTGCTAACCTTCCAACCCTAAATTTGGTGTGGAACGTGGATGGTGTTTGAGGCTAGGTCTTGGTGTTTTTCTTGAAGGTCTTGCTTTGACCAAGTAAGTTTTGTTTTTAATGTCTTGGTATGGTTCATTTAAAGCTAAAATGATGAGTAATTTGAGATTTGATAAGT
>JANVCL010000005.1:6257960-6268339 GCA_026546855.1 Erythroxylum incrassatum | reverse complement strand
CATTGCAAATTGGGCAAGGGCGTATTCATACTCATGGCTCTTCCATCCCCAGAAATGGTTTCCAGTTTTCAAAGAAGATGAAGTTGTTCAAAGAAGATGGCAAACAGATCATTGCGTTAGTGTTGTATTATACGTCCTATAGGTCTGTTTTTTAGCTATAGCATTAGGACCATTAGAAGCCAGCTGCTAGCTTCCGCCAAATTCATGTCAATCAGCATTTTCCGCGAGTATGATTCTGGTTTCTCTCCTGTGGATTCTCTTCCTTCTTTAAGCCTCCAATATTTTAATATTGGAACGTGTAATCGAGAGCTCTATTATTTGAAGCATGGTGTTAACTTTGTTCTTTCAAGTTCAACAAATGTGGAAGTGCTTGGCATCCTCCAGAAAGATGGCCAATTATTCCCAACTAGAACACAAAATATAAAATTGTTAATTTAATGCAAAAGAAGCATCTATATTTAGATTATCATATATGCACATTTTAGAACAATTTGTAGTTGGTACGGGCTTGTGCCAGGATTTCTCTCCAACTCCAAGGCCTAACAGATTCCCACATTTTATCACCATACTGTAAACCAATTTCGTCTGATGGCTCTAATCTAAAACTTAACTTTTTAATTTTAAAACATTTATCAATATTTAGATCTTCAAAATAATCATAATCATTAGTATAAGTTATACTTAAATTTTAAAATTTTATTTAGGGATTGATTAGTTTAATTTATGTTTTTTCATTCGTAATTTTTAGTTTTCGTTTATTGCTTTTATTATATATTTTTCAATTATGAACAAATATTTGTTTGGTTGTTAATATCTAATAATTACATATTATATAAAATTTAAGTATAAAATATTTTGATAAATAAATAAATTTTATTTTAATCTCTTGTATAATATTTATTAAAAATTATTAGTGAAAATTGTTATATTTATTAAAATAAATAATTTTTTATTTATAAATATTTAATTATTTTTAATTATTTAAAATTTATATATTTTGAAGGTATTTTAAATTTAAAATATATTTTTTTAATAATTATTAAATTAAAATTATTTTACTTTTAAAATTTATTATCTAACTAATTATAAAAGCATACATTATGTTATTCGTAATTCTTATTCATAATTAATATTAAATAATTAAATATATGATACTGGATTAAATTATTTATAATTATTATCAATAATTAATATTAAATAATTAAATATTTAAATATTTACTTGATAATGAATCTTATTATATAAAAAAAGAAAACCAAAATCAATTTTTATAATTTTGATAATTTTTTAAATCTAGAAGAAATTAAAACTAAACGCAGAAACCATAAAATCAAAAAAACAAATTTTTTATTGTGTTAAAAACTAAAAATATAAATAAAAACAAACAGACTCTTAGTTTTATAACATTAATTAAGGTTATAGAGTTTATTAAATAAACATTTAAAATTTATTTCAACTATAATTAATCAGTAACTATAGTCTTCATTTTGTTGAGGTAAAGTGCTACTTAATCAAATCCCATTTTATGTACTATACATTTTTATTGTAATATATATAATTAGAAATTAAAAGAGTTCACTAGATAATTATAGCAAGTTTGATCTTAATATTGAGGACAAGTTGACAGATTGTCTCCAGAATTTACAAATTCATATCCATAGTTGATGGTTTAAGTCCTAAATTGGAATTATAAATGAAATACATGACAACAAAAGAGGTCTTTCATAGTCTACATGCATAGATAAAGTGCTAGAGAGGTTTAGCATGGAGCAGTCCAAGAGAGGTTTTCTTCCTACGACATATGGGATAAAACTCTCGAAATCTATGTGTCCAAAGACGCAAGATGAAAGGACTCGCATGAGTTTGATCTTGTATGCTTCGGTAATAGGATCAATCATGTATGCTATGTTATGTATTAGACCTGATTTATCATATGCCTAAGTGTTACGAGTAGATATCAATCGGATCATGGTGAGTGTCACTGGGTGGTTATCAAGAATATTGTAAAGTACTTAAGAAGGACTAAGGATGTATTCTTAGTATATGGAGATGGAGAGCTAGTAGTAAGCGGACATACGAATGCCAGTTTTCAATTTAACCAGGATGACTCCAAATCCTAGTTAGGTTACATCTTCACACTAACTGGAGTAGCGATTAGTTAAAGAATTCCAAATAAGAGACAACTGTAGATTAGACGACTGAGTCAAAGTATATTGCAATTGCGGAAGCTGCAAAAGAAGCTATTTGTATCAAGAAGTTTTTTATAGAACTTGGAGTGGTTCCGAGCATCGTAGACCCAATACTGTTGTGTTATGACAACAATAGGGCTATTGCTCAAGCCAAGGAACCAAGGTCTCATCAGAGGTCTAAGCACGTACTCAGGAGATATCACCTGATCAGGGAGATAATTGATAGAGGTGATGTGAAGATAGAGAGAATGCCCACAGATCATAACATCACTGATCCTTTGATTAAGCCACTTCCTCAAATGAAAATTGATTCTAGTGTACTCGCCTATAGTATTAGATATAAAGGTGCTTGGCTTTAGTACAAGTGGGAGATTATTAGAGTATTGCTCTAAAGGCAATCACCTTTAACACTTTTGTACAAACTTTATTTTGATTAATAAAGCAAAAGACAAATTTTCATTAATTTAATGTTCGTTTATTTATGAATTGATGTCAATCTTAAATCGAATTAATGAAGTCTATGATATAAAACATAGCATGAAGGAAATTATGATGAGATCATGATAATAAGATTCCTATAATGTGCAATTATGTTATTATCTTAATTATCCCTAGTCATAGGATTAATAAGATAGGACATTATTAATCCGGATAAACTAGTATATGTTATACTCCTTGATTTGATCAAGCAGTGGATCTCACAAATTATAAGTATGAGATGTTTAAAGTTAACATCTCATACTTACTAAAAGTAGTAAGAGTAGTAAGTACATCGAATGACCCGCTATGAGATTAACATATGGATGATCTATCAAATGTTAATGATTAATCTCATCATGGTAATGGTGCAAATATCCTTAGACTTGAAGTACTCAAGGATATCTTAGACACTGATATTGTGTTTTGACATCATTCCTTATTGCCTTAAGACGAGATCACTTATAGGATGGTGATTGAGTACAGTTATCGGTATTCGAAGGTAATTAGGTAGCCAGTAAAGGATTCACTACTCTTGATAGAAAGAGAAAATACCCATGACCTCTTGATGGGATCATTACTCGGGAGCCTCTGGCCAAAGCAAATATGTGTCATAAAGAGAGTCTTTAATGACACATAGAGTAATGAGATCCTCAGGACAAGAACTAACATCACTTAGACTAGATGTGACATAGTCAGTTTAGTGGGAGTTGACACATAGCCTATACTGTGAACCAAGTGGGGTATAGAATGGTGAAGGGACGAATTGCACGGTAATTGACTATAGAAAGGTTCATAGGTTGGATAATTAACTATTGAAGAGTTCGTGTGTTAATCCACTTATATTCCGGTAAATTGGCATCATGAAACCCTTCATGATTTGCCTGAATTAAGAGTTAATTCAAGTGTCCAAAATAATTGAGAACCTAAGGGTCACCTGCATATAAGATCAGATGAAAAACATAGTGTGTATGGATGTTTTAAGTAGGCCACGATTGTGGCTCATAGGTCACGATCGTGACCGAAGCCAAGGTTGTCATTTAAATTTAGGCCACGATCGTGACTGAAGGCTTGACAGTTGATACATAAGTGAGTTCTTCACTTATGTAGAAGAACCTAACCAGTTAAAAACACACTTAAGTGAAAGGATAAGGGGTCTAGAAGAGTTCTATAGTGAGAGAGAAGTGGTCTTGAGTCTTCTTCATTATGCAACTATTGCTTGAATCAAATTACATGCAAGATATTCTTGATCTATCTCTCTATTTGGACATCTACTTGAACTCATTAAGTTTGGTATTCTAACCACCCTTACACACTGCTTATTCTTCATCTTTTCATGTTTTTGGATGATCAAAAAAGGGTTTGGTGTTTGCTACAAACCAAATAAGGAGATGAATTAAGAAAGGAGAAGTATCGAGAAGGTACAAGTGTTTAAATTTCATGTTCTTATGATCTATCTATGCATGCATCTGTGTTTCTAGAATTTGGGGGAACTTATGGGTAGGAATTTAGATTCCGACTCTTCCACTGCATTGTCATGCCAGTGATGCATGAATCCATATCTCCCCCCAACAGAAGGCAAAATCATAGACTCATTCTTGCAAGGAAAAACATGCTCAAAAAATTCAACAACTCTTGATTTAGAAATAGGATTATCACTCAAAGATATGAATCTATAAGCTGCACTATTTTGAGCATAACCAACAAAAACAACATCAAAATTTTTGGGCCCAATATTAGATCTGTTGAAGTCAGGTAAACAAACCTTAGCTAAGCACACCCCACACTTTCAAAATTTTCAAATTAGGAGCAAAGCCTTTCCACATCTCGTAAGGGGCTTTATCTAACTTCTTATGGGGCCCTCTACTGAGAATATAACATGTAGAGAGTACAACCTCTCCCTATAAATTGTTAGGCAAACTAGAAATTAACAACATAGCATTTTGTTGGGGAGTGTTAGGTGTATTAAGCTCATGTATTATACCATTCTGCTCACAGAAAATTTTAAGGAAATTTGTGTTATACTCACCAAATGTATCTGACCTTACTCTTTTAATTTTTCTATCAAGTTGGTTTTCCACCACTGCTTTGTATTTCAAGAACATCTCCTCAGCCTCATCTTTAGTTTTTAAAAGGTAAACCTTAATGTATCTCGAAAAATCATCCACAAAAGTCATATAATACTTTTTTTACCTCCTTTCCTCATTATATTCTTGAAATATGTTAAGTCTGAATAAATAAGCTCTAAAAGTTCTATCTTCTACTTGTGACATATTTAAAAGGTTTTTTGGTATACTTGGCCTCAATACAGATTTGATACTTAGAGAATTCATTGATGTTTACTACAGGTTAGAGAATTCATTGGTGTTTACTGCAGGTATTAGGTCCATTTCTCTAAGTCTTTTAGTCCAGACAATGTTCATATGTCCTAGTCTACCATGCCACAAGTTAGTGGACTCAACAATATAATAAGAAGTAGAGGTACCGCCATTCACTAATTCATATTCAACATTGAGTACGAAGAGACCTCCTGTGAGATATCTCTTCCTCATAAACTCCCCATTACGAGAGAGTACAACCTTATTAGATTCAAACACAAGTTTTTAGTCTAGCCTTATTCAATAACGAACCAAAAACTAAATTCCTATGCAAACTAGGAACATACAGAACATCATTTAATGATAAAGTTTTTTTTCCAGTAGTCAGCTTGAGTAAAATCTTTCCTTTACCGAGGACTCTAACATTACTAGAATTGCCCATTTAGATGCATTCACCATCGATAGCCTTTTGGAAATCATGAAATAGGTCTTTATAAGTGCATAAATGCCTTGAGGCTCCTATATCAAGCACCCAATCAGCCTTGTTAGTTGTTAGCCACCAGATTAGCCTTAACAACAATAGGATATCATTGTTTTCAACCAAGTTAGCTTATGGAACAGGTTATTACTGAAAGGTCTTTTGTACACCTTGACGCTGCGAGCATTGGTAGGCAGTATGGCCAAGCTTCCCACACACAAAGCACACCCCTTTAGGCTTCTAAATATTGGAGTCTAGTTTGTTAAAATGCTATTTTTTGCCACGATTTAGCTTCTTCTTGTTCTTCTCCTTAAACTTATCTTTAGACACATTAGCAGTATATTCAACAAGGTTAGTGTTAGTGTTATTAATATAAAGATTACCAAGCCTAACTTTAAGCCGATTGGCTTCTTCAGTTCTTATTTAGTTGATTAACTCTTGAAAAGTCAGGTCTTTCTTCTTATGTTTGAGTTGGTTGCCATAGTCATTCTAAGAAGGGGGGAATTTCTCTAGTAGTATGTTGGCTTAAAGTGTTTCACATGTCTTCATGCCTCCACTAAGTATGTTAGCAACCATGTTCTCGTATTCATGCACTTATTTCATGACTAATTTATCATCAACCATCTAGAACCACGTCCATTTGTTGATGACATACTTTTTCTTTCTAGCGTCATCAGCCCTATACTTCTTCTCAAGAGTATTCCATATTGATTTGGTAGACTTGTTAGTGTAAAAAAGATTGAACAAAACATTAGGCATATGGCTCAACATATGCCCACGAACCAGTTTATTGTCTTTCTTGTACTTCTTCAACCCTTCGACCTTATCCTTGGTCAGAGTTGCAAGAGTAGTAAAAGAAGCACCATCAGGAAAAGCAAGTGGAGTGACTACAATAATTGGACGATCGTTAAACAACACATAATCAACCTGTAATTGTTTAAAAAATATCAATAACTTCTGAGACCACCGTTTATAATTGGTCCCATCAAGTGGTTCGAGTTTGAACAGATCGGGGAGGGATTTCGTGAGATTTTAAGCAGCATTAGTAGCCATTGATTAAGACAAATCGCTTTCAAATTGTAAGAAATAAGAAAAAGGAAGATCAATGGAAATTTGTTGCATCGTAGTCAAGGCCACTGACTTAAAAGCAATTTCGACGGGATGTCGATGCAATCTGGATGTCAGTCGCTCCCTAAGGTTATCACAACGAGCCCTTGCGCACGTGCACTTATGGAAAAGAGAATGAAGAATACATAGCAGATGCTCAAGGAGTTAGAATGCAGAAAACGAAAGTTTGTATTTTTGGAACACATAACAAAGAAGAAAATCTTAGTATTTGTAAGCCAAGAATATAATAACTGAAGCATGATATCAGGAGAAGATCAAGCACTTGTAACGGTTGAGAAGTTACAAAATCGAAGAGTCTAGGTTCAATTAATCTACAATTCAAACTAGGTCCAAAAAGATAACCACATTAGACCAAAACTCGCAAGATGCACCGATTCGATCAAGACTGGACCTGACAGGTAGGCGGAGCGTGCCTGTGTGAGTGGTCTACCCAGCTCCAACACTCAACCAAAAGACCCAAGCTAAATAACTCAGACAAGTAGGGAAAAACAACAACAATATAAAGAAGTACAAGGCTCCTTACCCAACCAATGTGAAACAAGTAAATATTAATGGAAGAAGGGACAATAACTAATAAAGAGAAAGGCATAGAAGCTGTCATTATTCCAACAAAAGCAAAATTTCAAGTCATAACATCATTAATTGTTATTATTAAGCTCCAAAACGTTTAACTATCAATATAGTTTTTGTTGTCATCAGACACTCTAAATTTACTTTTTAAGAGACTAATATAAACGTTAAATAGTTTGCAATTATGATGTTCCTCATGTTTTGTTTATTGTTTTTGCACAATATTCTTAAAGCAAAACTGTAGATTTTTTTAAAGAATTCCACTACAAAATTATTATTTTTTGGCGTATATATCGACAATCCAAAAATCTAATCAAGAATTGAATTTTTTTAGAAAAAATTGTCCATTGATATACTATAATCTTTACTATGATATATTAACTAAAAACATCATTTTAATTTCTGATCCATTAGAAACTTTATATATACACTGAAAAACTCTCAGGGGAGAACTGATAGTTTAATATAAGAAAGTAAAAAGTCTTTGTAAAGAGACAAATTAAAATAATAAAATAATAAGACATTATGCAAAATTAATAAGAAAAAATAAATTTATACTTCCACATATCATAAATAATAGACAGATTTGACATTATTAACAAAATTAAAATTAAAAATGTAGAAATATTTAAAAATCATTTGTGAAAGCTAAATGATTATTTTATGAGACGATTCTATTACATATACGATAAAATGGTTCGGCAAATCACTAGAAAAATTATTTGATAATGGTCAAATTTAGAAAATATAATTAAGAATTTAAGATTAAAAGTGAGATTAACTTTTAAATTGGGTTAAAAAGAAGGCGTTAACTTTAACAAACCCCTTGCTTGTTACTTTTATCTACTTCCTTTCTTGGCTTCAAACCGGCATAAATAATTGTTTAGTAAATTTTTTTTAACCAATTTGACTTGTTTATATCTTAATTGATTAAACTCCTAAAGTACTTGTTTTAGAATCAGAGGACGTTTGGAAAAAACATAATGATGCATAAACTTTAGAACGCTAATATGTATCTTCCAAATTTGTAGATCTCCCACTAGTGTTAGTTGATTAAGGAGAATACACATCTTGCCGTCCACTTTGTTTTCTGAAGGAAAAGGTGTATTCCTAAGCTATCTTATTCTTTCATTGGAAAGAAATTAGCGCTAATTGATTTCTCTTTTTTCACTTAATTAAATTCGTACGTGTGTTTCATCTAATTAAAGAATGCTAATTAAGAATGATCCAACACAGACGCATGATAAACACAAGAAAAAACAAATTAAGACTAATTAGCATGGAGGAACGTGTTGGCTACAAAATGCATCAGCATCGATCAGCATGCACACTACAGCTATTTCCTAGTTAATGTGCGTTCAGATATATATCAAAGGTAATCAAAGGAATCCAACAGTGAGGTCCAAATGGAGAATAACTATGATTAATTATACCACCTTCGAGCTTGCAGAAACAGATCATGTCCACACCAACGAAACTTGACTACGTATTTACAAACATTCCCGTTCCTTAAGGAATTTGTGTAGTATATAAGGGGGAGAACAGGTCCTTGGGAGGGAGATAGTACAGCTAATTACTTAAGGAGCTCCATTCAATCCAATCCCGAGGGCTAAGAAGCGGCAAGAGCTGTGCCATCCCATGAATTTAGGCCATACTTAGCACTTGACAAGTGAGTGTGGTAGAAGACGACTCAAATGAGAAAAATGTTAAGTTTGGCCTAGTGCATGGTGTGGTAGCAACTCTTCCGCATCCTTTGTCCACCCATTGGACTGAAGGGAGCTCCTTATCTCTCTCTCTCCCTCCATATATATATATATAATAATTCGGAACAGTAAAGTAAATAAGAGTTTAATTTGCTAGAGATCGTGGACGTAGAATTTGATTTATATACTTTCTTGCTTGTGCTTTGGCTAGCTCATCTATACATTAATTAAGTCATGGTTGTGCAGCTATTGAATATGCTTTCGTAGGGTTATGAAATTACATCTAAAGGTTGAAGCTTTGGAGTATAACTTTCTCGTTCTTTCAGGTTTAGCCGTCCCCCAGCGCAAGAAATGGCTCCTGTGACAGAAGCTTGTCTAGGACATGGGAAAGAAATAGAACAACTGTTTCTGCGATCGATTGGGAACAACACATTTGCGTATGAGTTGAAACAGCTGTTCTTTTCAATCTATAATCGTTACGTGTTTTGAATATTCTGATATTTTATTTCTTCCAATTAAAGGAGACGATTGATTTCCTTTTTCATACACATATATTTGTAGTAGAAGAAATATAGAATATTTGAATTAACTATGGGGTAGTAATAGCAATCAATTATTTTTATAATTTGCAATTGATATAAGTGTAATTATGGTCTTTGTAATTGACTACGACAATAAAAGTGATAATGATAAAAAATAAAAAATCCATTATATTATAGTTTTGTTGTTGTTGTGATATGTGGATTCGAATCCCTTGTATAATAAGTAATTATTTATATTGAAGATCCTCATATCGTGTTCATCAATTAAATTAAATAAGAATCAATCAACGCAAAAGTTTTAATAAAAATTAAAAGTAATAGAAGAAATATAAAGTTAAATTATTTTTATATTTATACTTTTACCTAGCACATGTAAAATTGATAAATCCCAACTTAAAAATAATAATTAGTGCCCCAACATGAGAGCACAAGTTTAGTTAATTTTGTGTATAATATAAATAACTTTTTGGTTTGAAATTAATAACTCGTGCCTGATTCTTATAATAGTTTAAGTTCGTATACATTAAAGTTGCGATAAAAGTTAAAATTATTCCATAAAGGAAATCGGTAAAGAAGATAAAGCAAAATTTCAAATAGCATAGAATGGTTTTCAAATAAGGCAGTCTTGGTGTGGAATGTATGGTTGTTTCTTTTTGTTGTCTATCTTACAAAACACTTATCACTACTAGAAATTAGCTATTCACCGACCGAAAATTCCGTCGGTAAAATATTGTTTTCCATCGGTAAAAGTAAATACCGACGGTATATGGTGCCCGAGACATTCGGTCGGTAATTATCCCGAAGATAAAAATACCGACCGACATATTCGGTCGGTATAGAGAGACGATATTTACGACCGTAATTTTGTGTCGGTATTAATATAACGACGGAAATCGTCAGAGCAAGTCGGTCGGAGAAATGTAGCGACGGTCATTTACTCGGTCGGTGAGGAGAAGGTATATTCCACAACTTTT
>JANVCL010000005.1:6245163-6257614 GCA_026546855.1 Erythroxylum incrassatum | reverse complement strand
TTATTATTAAGATTTTTGAAAGCATGGTTGATGTAAACAGTAAACTAGTAAAGTATACAGTACAACTATATAATTACTAATATGAACTATTTTGCAATTTTTAAAAATTTTAGGGATTATTTCATAAATTTAAAAAATTTCTCGAAACGGTAGCCAGTACTAATCGATACCGGTACAGTTTCGTTTTAGGACTCAATCCGGTACCGAGTCCGGTACGGTATTCATAACATTGAAAATTATAAAGAAAAAATCAAGTTACTTCTATGTTTTAATTTGTTCAGACATCAATCGATCCTGTTATAAAATCTCAAGTTATCTTAGCTTTCAAAAATTAAAGAAAAAATTTTATATTTCTTTTGTTATATTTGAAATCACCATAATTATTCCACACTATTATAAGAGAAATCTTTAACCCTGTAACTTCATTTGATTTCATCTTTATTTGTTCTCGATCATAATTTTGGGATTAAAATTTTTATAAATTAAATAAATAAAACTTTAAAATCTATAAAAGGAACAAAACAAGTTGCTTTAAAGTTACGAAGCTCCCACAAAGATTGCTTCAGAGCTGCTTCTAGTTTATGTTTGTTCAGGACAAAATTTGCTTGTCATCTAGAGATGACCAGAATCGCTACCAGAACAATAGCAAAGGAGTGGACTTTGGAAGCCCATATAGACTGGTTGCCCACTAGTTCTGTCATCAGCTTTGGGTATTCGTTGACACTAGTGGCCTAGAATTGTTGTGTTTGTTTTCGTGCTTCTGGAATGGCGACTGTTGCTTGGCAACTCTTGATGCGCTTCTGGAATGTTGACTACGTGTTGGTTGTTGTAGATCTGGAGCTATTGGGGAGTTCAAGCAATTAAGATGGCCAGGCACATTGGCTTGCAGGCAAAGATCAGGCGACATGGTCATGTAGGCTAGACGATCATATAAGTGAGATAGTCTGCCAAGTGGCAGCAACGGTGCTACTTGGCTGCAGGCGATGACTGATGAGTGGCGCGCGACAGCAGCTTTAATGGCAGCTAGGTTTTGTTTTGAGGACCAAGGTTTCCTAAAGAAGACGGGCAATGCCTTATCGAGCTGAATGGAGCTCAAGTTCACTGTGATAAAGCTGGAACTATGTACTTGTGGATGGCAGTCTGTCCAGAGAACGCGGGTGTCGACACATATGTGTAGGTGTCACTGTAGCTACATGTCTGGACAGCAATAACTGCGTGTTTGCATTTGTTGGGTACCTTATATCCGTGTATTAATCCTTCGTCATAGTCTAATGAAATCATAATTTTCAAAATATAAAAAAAAAATTTTTGCAAGGGAGAAGCCGAATGATTGAACACGTGGACAGGTGATTATAGGGTTAGTATAGAGTATCCCAAAAATTAAATTAGTACAGACATAATTTAAACTTATAAAAGGCTAATTTTTTAGTTTTTGGATTAAAGTAATCTTAACATTGAATAAATTTATTTTAAATATAAAATAATGTATTTTTTTATGATAACCCAATTTCTAAATATAGTTTAAAAGATTTCTAAATTTTAAAATTAAATCAATTATTTTAACTTAATTAAGAATAATAATTAGATTCATTCTTAATATACATTTTAGAAAATTATTTTCTAAAACTAAAATTAATTATATCTTTATTAAATTAAAATTAATTAAATAAAATCTTTTATAATTAAGAAAATTATTTTCTTATTTAACTAAATTACGTTTCTTAATTAAAGTTATTTTAATTTGATTAAGATATATTAAGTGTATTATTTGTTTAGAAGGTTATTACTCTATTTCATATAAAAATTTCTTTTATTAGTTTAAATAATAAGTTTCTTGATAATTAGAAAGAGATATTTTCTTAATTAAAATTTAAAAAATATTTCCATTTGTTAACTAAGAAATTGAGTTTTCTTTAATATTTTGAAAAAATAGTCTCCTAATTCATTAAAAATGATTTATAATTAATTAAGAAACTAATCTCTAAATAAATAATGTAAACAACTTCTTTAATGAATTTAAAATGTTATCTTTACTTTTGAAAAAGGTTACCTTTAATATTAATAATTAAGGAAATGTTATTTCTAATTAGATTTCTAATTATTTTACAATATCATACTTATTAAATTCTTAAAAAGTTTTTTCTACTTTATAATAAGTTACAAGCATAATTTGTTAAAATTGTTTACAATTAAATTTTATCAAATAAGTCAAAATAATTGGAAATGGTTTATAATATGAATTCAAAAAAATCAAATCTAATTGAATTTCTATTTGAAATACAAATTTAATTTATTAAGGAATCAATGAGTTTAATCTAATTAATTATTAGCAATGTTACTTTAGATTATGAAGATCAATAACTAGAATTTGACAAGGCTTGATATTTTATACATATAATTTGATTATGTTTGCAGGAATTGTATGTTTTAATTTTATATGTTTCATATATTATATAAGCATATTGAATTGCATATGTAAATATGTGACATTTTACATGTAATTTGTGTTTTTAAGAGACTAGTTAAAATTAAATCTATCTTAAAATAGTGAGCACATATTTAGAACATCATTATTGCCTTTCATTGTTATAAGAATAAATTAGAGTTCTATTTATTATTAGGTTTGTTTAGTAAGTTCAAGGATGCTTTTAACTAAAATATGTTTAACCTTATAACAACAGATCTTATTTAAGTAAACTTATATAATTTGGAAGAGTAAACTCATGATCATATTTATGAATTTAAAGACAGGCTTGAAATAATATATAAGACATATTTTATCACAAATTATTACCAAATATATCTTAGAGTCATATGAGATATGATTGACTAATTTGTTATCTACCTAATTTAAGTTTAGCTAGTTTCTTAAGCAAACTCAAGATCAATTAAATTTGAATAAGATCATAACCTACTAAAGAGATTAGAGTAATTTTTTCAGAATAGTAATGAGACTATTAGTTTGAACAAAATATTGGGAGTAACCAAATATATTATTAAAGTCCTAATCTTATTTGGCATATGTGTGATACGTTAGGTTAAGAAGAGCCCTCAAAGTTAGAAAAGAAAGTTATAAGTCCATTATACAATATTGTTATTAATCCTTGTTGAGGATTTGGGGACAAAGTTTTACAAATACATCGATATCATATATATAGCAAAATTCGGTGATATTTTAAGTTGATTAATATCTCATAAAATTTAATGGCAACATGTAAGACAAATTTCAACACCGTGATAACATAATAATAGTTGCATCAAGTAGTGTAGAAAGGTATAGTACCTTTATGGAATTATTTCACTTAATTTAGCCTACTAAAATATGGACTACAATTAAAGGGATTAGCATGCGTGTGATAATAGTTATCATTAGAAGAAGATATTTGCATTAATTTTCTTGCCAATATAAGATATGATAAAGTTCATATTTATATTTTATTTATGATTTTGGGTATTTGATACTGAATTCATATTCAACATTATTATTCAAAGAATGATAAAAATATATATCATTAAGTAAAAGTATTTCATCCAAGTTTATACAAATAGTTCGTATGTATTAGTTTAAGGAAGACTTATGTTTAATATAAATGGCAAAGAATAAAAGTTAGATAATCAAGGTTGTCATTTTATTCCATAATAGTTAATTTGACATAATGAGAATCATAAATTTTATATATATGTACAAAATGTATGAAACTAGTGAAACTTGTTAATTTGAAGGATAATCAAATCAATCATTGGTAAAAGGATAATGATGGTAACGAATTGTTATATATTATACACATGATGTAAGAGATGTAATAATAATTTATAAAAGGATGAATACTTGTATTTCATTAAATTTAATTACAACTTTATATAATATAGTCATATGCATTAAACAAAATAATGATTTAAATTTTTCAAAATTTCAAAGTGGTTAAATCTAAGTAAAAATCAAGTAATGTGAATACCGGAGATTGTAAGACTTTAAAAGAGTTAAAGTTAATGATTTTGGATATCACGTTACAAACCCCATTATATAAAATATTTGTTTCAATGTATACTTATAAGAGAATGATTCTTAAGATAAGTTGTGGGAGTAAGATGAAGTTTAAAAAGCTCAAATCTCATGAAATTACATCCAAATGGAACTAATGCCTTTATTAATACATATGATGTATGGTTGAAAGTTACAAAGTATTGACATATTCACTTTTATGATTAATTCAAAGAATTAGTTTTGGAGATGATTGTAGATTTATCATGTCTACTAAAAGATTAATGAGAGTATAGTTGTTATTTTTAGTGGGGGTACGTAATGATATACTTCTCATAGAGAATAATAATTCACATTTTTATATTGTTGAAATTACGATAGTCTAAGAACAACTCTTATTAGAAATGAAAAGGTAATAGCTTAACTTTGGGAATTAGGTCTATAGAGATAGATATAAAAGTTGTTTACCTATTATGGTCTAAGTACATAAATAAAATACTAAAGATGTTTACTATTTGAGATATCTAATACTTATAAAGTATTAAAGATATCTATTATTCTATGTATGAGTTGATAATTTTGGTTTTAAATTCATATAGATATTAACTTTAGTTTGACATAATTAGTCCTTGTTAAAGTATATTTTACTTTGAACAATGTTATTGTAAATTAGAAAAGTTCCAATGTAAAAATAAATTTTGATCAAGTCCTAATATATTTTCATTTAGTGAAAATGATTGTTTGGGATGGTAAGTTCTTTAATGAACTTGGTATAGTTTCTTGTGTTATTTAGACAGTAATGAAATGTGGAACATGAGAGCCATTACTATACGAAAGGAGCTAAAGTCTTATTAAAGATCTAACTTTATGTTTAGGTAGTTTCTCGTAATTATGATGATAACTACGATATAAGATTTAAGCAAGCACTCACTATAAAAATATCTTGTAAAATTTGCTCCTAAAACTATTCTCGCATGAATAGTATGATCATCATAAAATAATATAGTATAAGTGTTGGATCCCGTTTTCGAAACCTAACATCCGAAGTCATAAACCTTGAGCTTATTTTCCTGAAGGGTCATCAGCCATCCTTCACAAAAGTGGTGTGCGCACACCAGTTAAATATCAAAAACACAACTTGACTTCTTCAAAGAAGTTGCAGCTCTAAGTCTCTAGTTTGATTTGAAACAAGAATCACCTCAATTGCAGCTCTAAAGCTCAAGATATACTTAAAAAGCTAAAGCGTGCACATACTCTAAAACGTGCACTTTCTCTAATGTAAACTTACTCAAAACAACTCCAAAAGATACCAATTTTTATAAAGAGGTAGAGACATGTGTTAGGAATCTACTGGTATAAGAATCACTTCATTTGGAGGTCGGATGAGGGAGTTGTGCCCAAAAAATAGAACATGTTTATACCCTCGATTGATTTGTACCTATCTTGGTGCGATTACCATAACTTTCAATCTAGATGTTTGATTGAGTTCATTTTTAGACCATTTGAAAGAAGACTGCTATATCTACAATTTTCATGAAGACCATACAATGAAATTCTGCCTCTAAAATTGTCAAAAAAATCACCATTTCCTTAAGTTGTCCCATAAATGTCCGTTTAACGGACATGTATTGGGTTTAAGAGCCCATTTGGTTCGAGAAGGTCTGTTTAACGGACATAGACTGGCCTGGGGGTATTTTTACACCTGAGAAGGTCCGTTAAATGGACCTAATATTCGTCTAACAAATATAGGGGTTTCCCAAACCCCTCCAAAGCCCCTCTAATGCTTCTTACATCCAATCTAACTTCATTTTCACTCAATATCTCCCCAAAATCAACTCTTCTACTGCCAAATCACTTCATAACAACTCAAACACCAAATTTATTTCACAAAATTCTAAATTTCCAACTCATTTGGTTCATTAAAACCACAATTTTCTATCATTCATCATAGTTGTCCCATACAAGAATCCTATGCAATACCATAACTTGTAACACTCATATCTTTCCATTCCGATATCCAAAAATTACAAACTTTATATCGTTGGAAAGCTATAAAGATATTCTACAACTTCCAATAAGGCAATTTTCATCAATTCTACTTAGATAATTCCAGAATTTTCCTTGCATTCAGAACACAATCCTACCCTTATGATAATTTGAAAACAGCAATGTAAAGATTTGAAAAGCCATAAACAACCATAATGCATATCTATTTCATTCGCATCAAAAGAAGAGTTTTACAATGCTTTAGTGGGCATTTCAAGTCACCTTACAACATAATCCAAAATACAAATTTAACAAAAGCAACAATTTCTCAAAATGCAACTAAAGTATTGTTTTACAAATTCTAGCTTCAAAAGATTAAAAGAACAAAAGTGCAAATTGGAGTGAAGCCTTGGCGCTCAACTCAATCGCTCAACATCTTGCTCATCGCCTGTGGATGGCAAGGTGTGGGCGTGAGCCTAACGCTCGTGGGTAACACTTTTATAATCGGAAATGAGCAAAAACAATTGAAAACCTTCATGATTATAGCAATTTCTCACAAAAATCTGTAAAACATATATTTCTCAACTTTGTCAAACCAATTCACAATTCACATAAGTTAAGCATTCCTCAAACTTGTCAATAAATGTAAACATATAAGCACATCACAAATGGTTTGAGCAAGTCCATAAACATGACGAACTACACAATTCCATATAATAGTCTTGTGTAGTCGTAAACTTGAGGGAGTTCTTAAAGGAGCTCCGTGCCATTAGCGGACACGCGGGAGAAGCCTTAACTTGGTCAACGTGTACGTGACAATTCTTGGATGGACTACACCAAACCCACATAACATGTAATTCATGAACTGAAAATATTTTTCCTAAATGGCATATTCTTGAAAACTTGTTTTTCATGAACATGACATATTTCACAATTCAACAACCAAAATCCCATACCAATCATAAAAGTCATTTTTCAACTCAATCAAAAGCAACAAATACAATAATTGCAAAGCAATTACAATTCATTCCCAAAATTCACACACAACAACATATGACAAATTCTTAATCATTTAAAGAACAATAAATGCTCATTTATGATGTAGTTGAAGAAATCATTAATTTCATGTATTTGAAGAACATTTATAGCTTATTAACTTAAGTATAAAAATGTCAGCCACCTTAGTTTCTTTGCTTGAAAAACCTTGCTCAAATTGCCTCTACTCTTGCTCCTCTTGCCTCCCTTGATTTTCTTCAACATTGACATAAAAATCCCAAATCAATAGGAATCCAAATTGGACAACCCAAAGATCCAAATGCATAAAATTGATCCTAGAATACTTATACCTAAACATTTCCTAAGCCATTTGAACCAAAACCCTTCCATAAATCCAAATATTTAAAACACCACTTACCTTGAATCTTCACCAACCAAAGGATTTTTTGGCTCTAATGGAAGCTTTAACCTTCCTCTCTCTTTTTCCTTCTTGAATAACTTCAAAAATCACTCTTGAAGGTTAAGAAAAATCAAAACCTAACCTAGCCCCTCTTTTCTTTCTTTTCTTTCCTCCCTATACGACACTCTCTCTCCTCTCTTCTCTCCAATTTCGTTTTTTTGCTTCTTCTAGTTGAAAGACACCCATTTCTCTTGCCTTTTAAACCCTTAGTGATGTTAAAATGTCTAACTTACCCTTCCTTTAAAGCCTTAAGATTTTACCACTTAAGTGGTCTTCCCACAATACCCCTTATGCAACTTAACACCTTAGCTTTAATTTAATTCACCCATGTTACAAAATCCCATTAACAATAACATGCTAATTAGCTCCAACATACATTAATCTATCAAGACCCAAAAAATTAATATAATCATATTTAATCAAATAAAAAAATTCAGTGGTCAACAATAAGATACTTAAACAATTGACTTAATTCAATTAGGATATTGCCGGTTTATATCTTATAGCCAATCAATTAGTTATAGTTTTTATGATATAATTATTTAAAGATATTATTTATCGTATGCATATTCGTTTAATTAACTGATGTATAAGATAACATATATAGGATAAATGTATGTTGCAAATGAAATTATAATGAGATGATAATTATGAGATTTATATTACGTTTATATATCATCCCTACATAGTTTCTACTTGTTGTTCAAATGAGACCACAAATTATGTTTCTTTTTAAAAAGAAAGAAGTCAATATCATAGATTAAAATATGAAGATACTTACATAAATATGTAGATTCCTATTAGAGAATAAGTTCACTGAACTGACCTGGCATGAGAATTCTATTTAGAATATTAATTGTATGTCTATTAAAACTCTTATTGTCATAATTATATAAGTGATCCTTTGACTTGAATTCTCTAAAACATCTCACATAGGGATTGCCATGTTTAATACTACATATGACCTATCTTATTTAAGGGTATCTCAATTAGTATTCATTGGAAATAGCATTAACCATATGAAGGTACTTGACTGATCAACAAAGTATTCATTACCTTAAAGTGATTAGGATGAATATTTTTTGATTAATATTGATTTGAAAAGTCTTTGGCCCAGATGGAATGACATTTTGAAAATAGTTCTTTAAATGTCATTAATAAAATTGATTGCTAATGATAGAGAGATAATATGATTGAACTCAAATAGAATAGGTATTAATTTTATGCTCTATATCTAATTAGAACATTGTATAATGAAAAGATATCATATACAAAAATTATGCACAAAAAGATTGGTCAAAACTATTTTGAATTTTTAATATTTGGATAGTCGCAGTGCATTGCTAGATGTCAATCTTGATATATGAATAAATGACTTAGTTAAAGAATTAAAGATAAATTAAAGAAGTTTAATTTTATCTAATACTAAATATACTTTAGAGTTATAATATGTTCAATGTTAATATATTTAGGAATATAGTGAGTCAAATACAAAGAACATATGATGAGAGAAAAAGTAATTTAATCAAGTTGGATTTGAGTGTAAAGTTTGAAAAACTTTAAAGGTTAGATATAAGACATTTAATAAAGAAGGACCCATATTAATAATAGATCTTATTTGAGCCCAATCGATATTCAATTAAAATTAATTATAATTATAATTAAATTTTAAATTGAGTTAAAATTATATTAACTAAATTACCAAAAGGTCCAAGTCGTACTATAAATGAGCGTCAGTTCTAAAGGAATTTTTATACAACTATGAATGAACACTTTTGCAGCTTTCGTTAATTTAAATTTGAGCTAAAAACATTTCGTTAACTTTTGTAAGATCTGCAACTATGAATGAACACTTCTACACCTTTCGTTAATTTACATTTGAGCTAAAAACAATGGTTGATATATTAAATTTTTTAGTATTTTTGTGGAACCCATTATACATTATTTGAAAATTTCATTTCTATTCTCATAAGCTTTGCCCACTTTCCTCTTAAAAACCCATTTTTTATATTTTAATGCCTATGATATTTTAATGGATTGTGGAACAATTTGTATCCCATTTATATTTTTAACAAAAATTAGTATGCAATCATGTTCAATAATATTAAGGTTCTTATAAAAATAACAAATTTTTATGTTAAGATCATGAACTTCCTTTCGTTTAAATGACATAATATTTTGTATATTATGTGATAGAGATAGTTATAAATATAAAGTTTGTTTATCGTAGTTATCTAGCTTCCTTAAAGATAAAGTGCGTTTGAGGTGACACCAAAGTAAAGGAGAAGTTTGGAACTAAGTGTTTGTCAATTTTAGATTATTAGAAGTTCCCTAAAAAGCATAACCACTTCAATGTGATAAATGCCAACTATAAATTACATGGACATCTTTTTATAGTTTAAAGGACCTTACTATGAAATAGGACCATAACTTGTTCATAATGTTGAATGAGATAAAAACCTTATAAATGAATACAGAAGGAATATAAACATGCATGATGTTTGTTTAGGGAAGTAGGTAGTGGCAATCCAACTAGCATTAAAGTGGATGATGTGAGTGATGCAATAGAGGGTAGCATATGACATAAGAGTGAAGAGTTAGATAAATCATAATATACATAATTAGGAGTGATAGGAATCCAGTTGTCTTTGATCTTTTTGAGCTTGTTAAATAGTTTGTTAAGTAGACAAATTATGCTAATAAGGAAGAAAAGGCTTGAAGATGTGCTTAACGATGATTTGAGAAAACTATACATTTAAACTCAAGCCAAAATGATGGAAGTGCATTGATTAACTTGATTTGAGTTAAAGGTGGAGAAGATTTGGATATGAATGCAACCTCTAACATGATAGTATATTAACCTACATTACTTAGTGATGAGATATGGTCCCCAACATGGGTGTAGCCTGTAGCACCCCACTCCCGCTAGACCCGAACCCGACACCGACGGCGATGTTCGAGTCCGTGCCCCACGAGAGTGGCGTGCTACCTCAGTCAGTCAATCAGAAATTGGTTAATTGGCACAAAGCCTTAGCTTTCATGCAAATCACAAGCTTCGGTGGAATTTTTTGATGAAAAACTCTCTGTTGAAGATACACTAAAGAAGACAACTTCGAGAGAAAGAACGAAGGCCAGTATAGTAATTTGCCTATCAAAGTTATTTAAAACTCAACTTTTAAAGTTGGGACACCTGTCTATTTCGTAGCCACCTGTCCACTTCCAGATTTTTCCATAGAACAACATTTCACATGTTCTGTCTGACCATGATACTGAAGTTATTTTACAACACTATCTTCTAGAAACATGTTTCCCTATGTGTATGTGTTGAACGACACTGAAGGCACTCAATTCGGAGTAGCCAAGACCGAACGATAAACCCAACTTCCATTCAGTAAGTGAGAGTCTAAAGGATGAATTGCCGATCGGTTCTTTCAACACATTTGTCAACCGGGATTAGATCGATCAGAGCTCTATAGTTTGAAATATCTCTAAGACACTGAAGCATGTCCCTTTTTAACCCGTCAGCTCATTTGATCAAATTAATCTTTTGTAATTGAATATAAAAACCGATCGATATCCCTGTCTCTATTAATAATCGATCGATATTCGTCTTAGGAAGTCATCGCTTCGACAATCAGATCGATAGGCGGTCAAACAAAGGAATTATGGCCAGCGCTCGCTCGACCGATCGGCTAACCTTCGCTCAATCGATCGGTCCGTTTTCACTCAGTCGGTAGGCCAATCAAAAGTCGATCAGCCAAACCAGCGTCCTATTTTCTCACGTTCATAACTTTTAGAACTTGGTTCAAAACTCCAAATTTGCTAACCTTGGTATCAGTGGAAAGGTAAAAGACCGATCGACAATTTTCGTGAACTCCAGAAACAAGTTTGGTCTCTAACGCCCACACAAGGTGGCTGGTCGATTGGTTCACCTGAGCAGTAACCTGAATAGCAACCGAAATTCTAAACCTCATAACTTTTCACTCCCATGTCCAAAATTCCATACCCAATATCAATTGAACGATAATAACCAATTCTACAATTTTCATGATGACCCTCAAAACAATTTCCCACCGTAAGAGGGAAAAATGTCGCTTGACCACATCACTTTTTTCAATCGATCGGGACCAAGACGTCACCACTGATCCCTCCTTTAACAAATCTAACTTCCAATCAACGAGTTGGGGTTCTAACCCTTAATATGGGGATGGGATGTTACAATTCTCCCCCCTTAAAAAATTTCGTCCTCGAAATTTTCCTCTTATTGATCAAGACCTCGAAGAAATTTCGATCATAACAATTCTAACCCGTATGTCAAAATCAAAATCAACTCGTAAGAGCTTAATTGCCTCTATGCATGCCAACCAGTTGGGCTAATTTCACTTGGATTACTAAAGTTTTCAACATCATGATATTGTCGGGGCATCAAGACCTCCAACAGAATTAGCCCAAATTTCCTTATATTTCAATTTCTTAAGTGACTAATTCCTCAACGAAGATAACATTATCTCATGTCTTTTTTTTTGTTTCCCCATTTGATTTCTTGTCTCTAATGATTCTCTCTGTTCATTCCATTTCCTTACCTAGTCAATCATACTAGTTTTTTTTCACACATTTCAACTTATTTGACTCCTTCACTTTGCATATTGATAGCTATGGAGACCTCCTGAACGTATGTAGATCGAATGAAATATTAACCTATCTTCTCCTTAATTGACAGTAGTGTCACCTCAAAATTTTTTTAAATCACTATGCGCTCGATCGGTCGCCTAGCTGAGCTTTACTTATCAGTCATTCTTAGTACCTCCAAACGATCAAGTTCACCTATACATCAAATCTCAATAGGATCAATTTATGCCATAACGTCCACGATCGGATTATTCCTCCAAAATCATTACATCGTCTAGAGATCTCGTAGTTGAAACTACTACGGATACTTTAATCCCGTTCGATTCGAGATAACTTTTCTCTTTTCATGCCAATTCGAGAGTATGAGGGGCTTACATCTTTATCGCATTCTCTTTTTC
>JANVCL010000005.1:6215232-6230821 GCA_026546855.1 Erythroxylum incrassatum | reverse complement strand
CGATTTGCCTCAAAGTTCAGCATACACAATCCTACACTTAGAGCATTTTCAAAACCAAAACAAAATACACTTAACTTTAAACAATCATAACTGTCACTCCCGATATCGAAAAATATCAAACTTTATGGCTACGGAAAGCTCTCAACAGAATCTACAAGTTTCATAAAGATCATTTTCTCAAATTTGGCCTAAATCAATAAGTCAACTTTTCTCCCCAAAAAGTCAAACTTTCTTAATTCTTCAAATTTTTACACTTTTTCTCTTTCTTTCTTAATTTTCAACTTCCTTTTTGTAACCATAACGAATCTTCTCAAATCTCGAAGCCATCAAAACTACTTAATTCTGTCCTCATTAATTTTAACACACTTTATATTCAAAAACACTCATTTCCATTTATTTTGATTTTTTTTAATTTCCACCAATAGTTCGAGGTCCAACATTCGATCTTTTAGCAGCATGGCTCACTATCAATATGCTTTCGATTATGAATTTTTCATATTATCCTTATTATGATAATGAGTTTCCATCTATTGCGACTTCCAAGTTTGACTATCAAGTGCCAAATTTCACACCTTTAGCCGCGCAAGTACCGAGGGATGACAAACAAGCTAAGGTATGTGAAGTTTGCTCATTTTTGGGTTATTCTTTTTGTACATGTTCCTCTTTGTAGGATACAAAGTACGGATTCACTTCTCCACGGAGCTACTATGAAGATCAGTCCTACTTTGAGCCTCCACCTCCACCTCCGTCTCCACCATCACCACCACAAGCTAATGATATGTCTTTGGAGGAGATCATAATGATTTTGAAGACAAGGACTCTTCAATTCCAGCAGTTTAGACAACCATACATGCCTCAACAAAAGTCGAATATGACATCAAATGCCGAAGATAAGTCTTCTTTGGAAGATATGTTGCAAACTTTGACCACTAACACTTTGAAGTTTCAGCGGAACATTGAAGCAAGTATCCGCAATTTGGAAAATCAACATAAGAATTTCGAGAACCAGTTAAGTCAAATTGCAGCTGCCATTAATCGAATGGAGGCACAAAGTTTTGAAAATTTTCTAGCTCAACCAGAATTGACGCAAAACAAGCTGCAAAATATGGTGATTCCGTCCCCTTTTCCAAGTCAATTTTTTAAGGCAAAGAAGGAAGAACAAGCAGAGTTAGAAGAGGAAGAGATTATAGTTCGAGAAAGGATGGAGGATGTACAACCTCCTAAGGTAAGTGATGCAATTCATGTTATCGCTAACCGAATTTCGTTTCCTTTTCCTAGTTATTTACAGGTACAAGAAGAAGAAAATTAGGAAGAGTCGCAAGAAGTGTAGTTTTTAGGAGAGCTGTGGGCAAGCGAGCTGAAGACCGAAGGTAACAAGCAGGATGTTGAGTCTCCACAACCATTAGCATTACTTTTATAGAGGCCATCTTGGTGTGAGAAGGGCGATGCCCAAAAAGACGAGTGGACATTAGAGTATGATGGTGAAGCAATGAAGTTCCACTCATCAGAAGTCATGGAGCATCTTGCTGACAAGGAGCTGCATTCAAAGGAAGTTGTTCCAGGCCCCTCACGGAGTTTGAATATGTTTCCTGTTGGACTCAAGCATCCATTCGATAATGGATGATGTACATATGCCAAGGGTCTAGCTTATGACCTTTGATAAGCGCTTAATGGGAGGCACCCCATTTGTATCCTTTCTTTTATGTGTTTTCTTTTATTTTAGATTTAATTATGTTTAATTAGGAATTTAATTTAATATTTTCTATTCTACAATTTTAATTTTGATCTTCTCATTTTAAATAAAAAAGAACAAAAATTAAAAAATATGAAAAAATATTTTATTACCGCCCTCCCTAATTTTTCCCCCCAAATTTTTTCCGAAGATTTTCTTTCCCCCTTTCTTTGTTTTCGATCCTCATTCCTTCTTCCTTCCTTCAGGCCCGTCGATTTCCACCTCCCATTCACAAACCCTTCTCACCTAACGTTACCTACACTCTTCCTACTCTATCGACATCCACCCCCAATTCTTCCTAAACCTATCAATTTCCCAAATCCTCTAAACCCACGGCAACCCCCTTTTCTCTCCACCTTTCAGTTGCCGATAAACCATCCCCATCCACTCTTATTCCACTAATTTCATCTTCTTTACCCACATTCACGCAACCCCCATTGTTCCCATTCCCCACTACCCCTTCGGTCCTTTTTAGGTTGCGGTAATTTTTGAATTTTGCAGGTCTCTCTTCACGTGCTTAACGATGCCCAGAACCAAAAGCTAAGCAAGCCGGGTTGCTGACGTTGACCACCCCCAACCGCCGGCGACCACAACAGCACTGACGCCCCTCCACCCAACCCCAAGAACACGTCTTCAGTCCGGAAGAGGCAAGGAGGTGGAAACCCGAACAAGACTGACCACTCAAACTGAAGGCTGCACTTTATTTGTGTTGCCTGAGGATACTGAAAAATTTGAACAACTTAGCCGATGCCAGATTTGCCACTGTAAGTACGTTCCTTCTGATACTCTTGAGGGTTTACATATGTATGATTGTCTTAGGCAATTAATGGGTCCTATTGCATGGAGTAATTTTTCCAGAATTGATTGCCCTGCTTTCGTATAATTAACTAGAGAATTTTACACTACTTTCCAGTTTAATTGCAATCAAGATTTTGATGTCAATACCAAAGAGGCTGCTGAATTTCGTTTAATGGGGAAGGAATTTGCATTGTCAATTGCTGAGTTTAATGTTGCTTTGGGCTTTATATTTACTGCTGATTTTGACAACGAATTATTTCTTAATTCCCAATGTGATTTTCATGTGGATTTTAATCCTTTCGAATTGTGGCGTCAGTGGTCAGTCGATCCCCAACCTTATAATGCTAGCCTGTCCAAAAATCTCTTTTCTTAGGAACTCTGTTTTCAAGATTATTCATAGGTTGCTAGCATATAATTTTTCCAGACGTCATAATGCTTCGAGTACTTTGTCGAAAGCTGAGTTTTATTTCTTGTGGTGCATGGATAGACATATTCCTGTCAATTTGGATTTTTGGTCTATGCATCAATTCTATTCAGTTTTGCAAAAGAAGTCTAAACCTTTAATCCTTGGCTCCTATATCACACAAATGGCAGTTAACTTGGGCATGTTAGATATTGATAATACTAATACGACTATGGCATGTGGTGTAGAACCGTTGGATTTAGATTGTCTTTGCAGGATGGGGATTGTGGATCTTAGCCACGGTTGCCTCACTTCACACTTCCAGGGCTGACTACCTTCCCAAGAACACGAACTTCCACTAGACGACGTCGAATACCACCAGCTACACCTAGCAGTCCACCACTAGCGGCACCTAGCTCACATTCCCAACAACCTGCCGCCTTAGATGCTCGCCTTAGCCAACTTGAAAGAACAATGCACCGCTTGGAGAATAACTTGATGGCCTACTGGGAGTCCAAAGGATTTCAACCACCACACCCGCCATCACCTTGATCTCGACACCTCCAAACAGAGAAGCTTTTTGTAACTCTTTTCCTTTAATTTTTATGCTTCTTTAACATTGCGAACAATGTTGGTTTAGGTGTGGGGGAGTGATTTAGCAACTTGATGTGGAAAATTTTGGCTTTTGTGCGAATATTTTTGGATTGTTGCGGCTGTTTTTGTTGACTTTTGTGAATGGAATTGCATGTTGAACCATGAAGCTTGGTCATATTAGTTTGGATGATATTGGGAGTACTCATGAAGTTGATTTCGGCTAAGTAAGTTTTAAGATGGAACATGTTGATTGATTGCAATAGCTGATCTCATAGACTTAGTCAAAATTTTAACATTGGAGTGATGGAGTAAATTGTGAAATGAAGGTGGATTCTTAATTTAAACTAAAACTGTGAGCGAACTTTGAGCCAAAATGACATCATCTTTATGTCATATTATTTGTTTGAATTATGTAATGCTCCTCTAGTCATGTTGCCTTCAGAACTTGCATGGAATCGGTTTGAATTTATTTGATCACATGGAATATATAAGTGAATAAGGCAATCTTTGATTTTACACCATTAGCCTAAAAATTGACCCACCTAGTTATTTTCCTTTTGCAAACACGTTTGAGCCTTTAACCTTGTTTTTCAATTAATCACCTCACATTATAAAACCCAAAAATCCCATTAGCCTTACCCTATCACAAGATGAATAAAGAATTGAGTAATTTGGAACTTTTGTTTTGTATTATATTCTGAGATACTTTTATAAGTGCTCCTACTCATGCGTTTATTATTAGCCTCAAGTGCCTCAATCTCAGGTGCAATGGCCTCACGTCATCGAGCATCCTTCACGGCCTCGACATAATTGTGAGGTTCTATGGCTGAATCAATAGCTCCCAAGAACGCATAGTGACTACGAGAAAATTTGTCAAACCTTACAAAATCACTTAATGGATACTTATGGCAACTTGTGGGGGAGGTCAAAATCATATCAGGAAAATCACGACGATGTCTGTGTCGTCTCTAAACAGTATGTGACCCATACTTACACCTAGCTAGGCTCTCGGTAACTCGAACACCTTTCCTAGAAGGCATCCCAACCCGATTCCTAGGTGAGTTCAAGGCTGTATTTCCAAGGGCCATAGTTGTTGAAAAAATAACATATTCATTATACCTGGATGGAAAACGAGTTTGGCGACGTGATCGTGAAGAACTTTCTTCAACTCGCTCTTCAATATTTGTAGAATTTGTGTTTTCCACCCTCGGAGAAACGCCCTCTCTAGTAGAAGGACTCAAGCCCCCTCTCTCTTCCATGCTTATAGACTCCTCCTCATCTCCCTCAATCCCGACTTCCCCACTTTCCCAAAAATCAACAACGCCCTCAACACTAGGTGACACATTAGTAGTGAGAACACCAATATCCGCAAAAGGGAATACATTCTGATGAAACGTTACATCTCTTGAATAAAAGAAAGTGTGTCTATCAAGAATGTAAAGTTTCCATGCTTTCTTTGTATAGAGGCATCCGACAAACACACAATGACGACTTCTAGATGCAAACTTATCATGGTCCTTATGATGCGGGTATCGTAAACAACCAAAAACACATGTATGATAATAAAAAGGACAAGTGCCAAAATAATTTCAAAGGGAGACTTGCCCTTCAAGAGCATTGTAAGTGTCTGATTTATAAGATAAACCGCCGCGAGAACACACTCTCCCCAAAACTTTACAGGCAAATGCATTTGAAAATTCAAGGCCCGGACGACCTCCAAAATATTTCTATGTTTGCGTTTTACCTCCCATTTTGTTGTGGGGTGTTGATGCAACTGGTTTCAGGTATAATGCCCCTCTTAGCATAGAACTCCTTCATCAACCCCGAAGTGAAATCAATCCCATTATCACTATGTATTCTTTTAACTTTCTTATTAAATTGTGTTTCAACGAGCACGCAAAAATCCATAATATATTTAGCACCTTCACTTTTTTCACGCAATAAATATACCCACATAGGTCTACTCCTATCATCCACAAAAGATAGAAAATAATGCGCATCACAACTAGAAGCAATCCGATATGCACCCCACAAATCACAATGTATTAAGTCAAAACATTCAACAGTAGTGTTGGAACTTAAAGGAAACGTAGAGCGTGTCTACTTTGCTCAAAAACAAGAGTCACATATGAAATTATTTGGAATTCTCAATCTACTAACTTCTAGAATGAAAGGTAGATGTTGACTCGATTAGTGCCCAAGGCGATGGTGCCACACTACTAAGGTATCCACTTGCTCCATCTTCAACCCGGCGTGCTCCCTTAGTGATTGGAAAAAGTAGACCCCTCATAAGCTTACCGACTCTAATCGGTCTATTCAAGATACGATCCTGTATGACACAAAGTTGATTAGTAAAGATAATTAGAAATTTTAACTCAGTAATCATTTGACGTATCGAGATCAAGTTACAAGTTAAGGAAGGAACATATAACACAACAGATAACATGGCTTTCTCGTTCAATACAACTCGACCCTTTTTAGTCGCAATCGTTCTTGCCCGTTAGGCAACAAAATTGACATTAGCATTGCTTCGCCAACCTCCTCCATGAGCTCAAGTGTTCTTGTCATATGGTTCGATGCACCACTATCGAGAATCCACAAAAATTCACTACATATCTTACCAGAAAGTTTGTCACTGTTTTCACGTTCCAAAAGAGTAAGTAACTTTTAAATTTGGTCACCGGAAACATGTGACACTCCCAAATTACCTTCAGATTGTTCCCCCATTATGTGAAAGGCTGAAGCTCTACCTCGGGCCTTGTTTCTGGCCCATTGGTTGCTCTCGACCCACTGGTTCATCTTTGGGCTCACAGACTAGTCCGCTCCTTGTTATCAGTTTCCAGACCTTGACTAAGAGGACTGTTGGGCATGGCCTCGATTATGTTGAGTTGTGTCAAGCTAGACCGAGTGGTTGAGCTCACGTCCACGAGGTTCGGTCCACTAATCAGGATACCCCACCACTTCATGACAATTCGAAGCTTTGTGCCCTAGTCGATTGCAAATGTAGCACTTCCTTTCACCTTGATTACCCTTTGCTACCTATCTTCCAGAATTGTTCGAACGAAAATTTAATTTCGTTATGACTTGAGCCACCACCTCAACTCCATCATCTAACTCGTGTGCCACTTGGGATTGACATTCTTGTTTCCCAACCAAAACGTAAGCTTTATTCATGGGAGGGGATCCATGTTTAGAATTTGCGAACGAACAATTCCAAAAGACAAGTTTTCTAACCCAAACAAAAATTGTAGTTTCTCCTCCTCTCTCTTGAGCGAGTTCCTTAGAGGCATCGCACGTGCATCCTCTATACGTACAACTTGGGGCCTTTGTGTAACTTCCCAATTCATCCAACTTAACCTTGAAAATTGTATAGTATTCAGCTACACGCATCCCTCGCTGCCGGAGAGACAAAATTTCTCCTTTCAATTGGTGAATTCTTGGTGCGTTTCCAATTGTAAAGCACTCTTTCAAATCATCCCAAAGAATCCTTACAATAGGCGCATACACTATACTTCGTCAAATCTTCACCTCTAGTGTATTTATTATCCAAGATCGTAACATAGTGTCACATGATTCCCAATTTGCCGATTCAGTTGTTACCGCTGCCGGTTCCTCTATCAATCCATTAACAAACCTTACCTTGTTCTTGGCTTGTAAGGCAATCAAGATCACCTTCTCCCACATATCGTAATTATCACAGCTTAACACAATGGTTGTTAAAACCATATCCTAATTGTCCGATGGCGATAAGAAAAACGGAGAGGAAAAATCAATTGCCCTCTTCCCCCTTTCAGTTTCTGCCTCTCTTGCCATTGTCACTATATGTCACGTGGGGGCAAGATGTTTAGAGAAGAAAGTACTTTAGACGTCTTGCTCTGATATCATAAAAAATATTGCTCGATAATTTTTGGATAGAAAATTTTGATTCACACCGAAAAGTGTACAAGGGATAAGGAATATATTACAAAGCAAGTACCCTACTAACAAACCCTAGGGCAAACTAAATGTACACCAAAATATAATACAAATAAATACAAAGTCTCAATAAATTTTAATCTAATTTTTTAATTTATTCATCGTTCGTTATTTTAAGTCAAATTTTAAATTATAATCAGTAATCATATTTATTGATTGTTACTCTTAAATGGCGTTTTCAACTTTTGAAGTTCCTTCCATATTTAGCTAACTTGGTGTTATTGGCTTTCTGCTCGTTTTCTTCAGAGGTGTCGAGAAAGGGATGGGGGACATAAAGTGAGGAAGCATACAACCAATTTAAGTACATTAGGGTCGTTTCTCTTAGAATGTTTTCCTTGAAGCACGGCACTACATTTCTTAGTCGTATGAAAGCCAATTGGATTTGCACACCCACTCGCTATCATGATAAAAACTGTCAAGACTGGCCAAAGCCAATCCTAAATCAACATGTTCTTAGGTGCTTCTTTAGTTTACCAAACTTTGGTGAAAATGGACAAAATTCCCATGGCCTTCATTGCATTACAGCTGTTCCATTTTCAATTGGACAGCTGTTTTTCTGTCACTGGATTTGATCATACTTCCATTATTTTATGTTTCCTTATCTTTCATACGTTAATGCCGCCGGTCTTTGTCGACCTCAAAAAGTTAAGACCATCACTCCAACGGCTACTCAGCAAGTGACTGCCACTCAACGCCTTATTATACGTTCCCACCGATATCCGTTTCTTTCAGGACCCACGTAGCAACCGCCATTGTTCGCAAATCAGCTCATCCGCCTGCTGAATTTTTCTCCCCGACCATTTATTCTCTTTGCTGCAGCAAAGTATTGTTAGTTCCCTCTTCTGTACAACTAATTGAAGTTTGGAAAGTACATGTATATCCCCAACACTTTCTCTTAGTTTCTGAAATTTGTCAATAAATTATAAAATCGATTTGAAAAGGATTAATATTATGAACAACAAAATAATAATTTTTTATGTTTTTAAGAAAAAGAAGGAATATTTTTCCAAATTTTATGACGTTCCCTTAGAATTTTGCTAACTTGGTGTTTAAAGGTTTCTGCCCCTCGTCGTCTAAGTTGCCAAGATAAGGATAAACGACCAAGAGCATAAACCAAATACAATTAGTTCAGTACATAATGGTCATCACTGCTATAATGTTTTCCCTTGAAGCATAGCAATACATTTATTACACCTGTGAAAGCTACTTTATTTTGTGCAAGCCACTCATTATCGTATGAGAACTCTAATGGCCAAAACCAATAACAAGCCTACAAGTTTTTGGATTACGTCTAAAGTTTACCAAACATTGCCATAAACTTTGGAAGAAGCAAACAAAACTCGCATGGCCCACATTGCACGACAAGTGTTCCATCTTCAATTGGATTTGCTGATATTTCTATTATTTTGTGTTTCATTATCTTACGTATGCTCTCGCCGGTCACTTCAGACCTCACAATAAACCATGTAATCCAATTGTTGCTACTGAGTACTGACATACTGCTACCACTCAATGCCAATTATTTTAAATCCTCATCAATATCCAGTTCTTTACTCCAAAGTAATTGGACCCACATAATTTGTAAATCAGCTCACCGCCTCCTAAATTTTTCTGGGGAAAATTCGCTGAAATTCTTGTGATTGTTTCCCCTCTTCTCTAAAGCAAAAGGTTGTTTCCTATTCTGAACTGCACTAAATTGAGCTTGGCAAGTAAATATTTAGTTTCTGATGTTCTTGAGATATACTAATGGAGGTAGAAACCGTACGAGAATACCAACCTGAAAGTGGTTCTGAAGAAACCAGACGGATCCTGTTCGGGAAGTACGAGATGGGTAGGCTTTTAGGACAGGGAACATTCGCTAAAGTCTACAAAGGTAAGAACATGGCAACTCTAGAACATGTAGCCATCAAAGTGATCCACAAGGACCTGGTGAAGAAGCAAGGTTTGATGGATCAAATAAAGCGAGAGATATCGGTTATGCACTTGGTCAAACACCCAAATATCGTGGAGCTGAAAGAAGTTCTGGCCACCAAGTCCAAGGTTTTCTTTGTAATGGAGTACGTCAGAGGTGGAGAGTTGTTTGCCAAGGTTGAGAAAGGAAAGTTGAAGGAAGATGTGGCTAGGAAATATTTTCAACAGCTGATCAGTGCTGTTGATTATTGTCACAGCCGTGGAGTTTCTCACCGTGATCTGAAGCCTGAAAACTTGCTGTTGGATGATAAGGAGGACTTGAAAGTATCCGATTTCGGATTTTCCGCTTTGCCAGAGCACCACTGGAACGACGGACTTTTGCACACTCAGTGCGGGACTCCGGCGTATGTTGCTCCAGAGGTTTTGAGGAAAAAGGGGTATGATGGTGCCAAAGCTGATATTTGGTCTTGCGGTGTTATTCTCTTCGTTCTGTTAGCTGGATACTTGCCATTTAAGAATACGAATTTGATGAAGATGTATGTAAAGATTTTGAAGGCAGAATATGAATTTCCTCCCTGGTTCTCTAAGGGTGCCAAGGAATTGATCTCCAAGCTTCTTGTTGTTGATCCACGGAAAAGAATTACTATCCCCGAGATAAAGCAAACTTCCTGGTTTCAACATCGAGCTCCTAAACCGATAGTCGTTAGAAGCGATTTAGAAGACAGTGATGAGAGCAGACCGAAAAATAAAGAAGAACGTTTAGTGCTAGGCAGCAAACATTCACCACCTTCTCTTAATGCCTTTGAACTTATATCCTCAATGTCATCAGTATTCGACTTGTCAAGTTTGTTTGAGAAGAGGAAAAAATGCTCTACTTTCACTTCAAAATGTCCAGTTCCAAAACTGGTGGGAAGATTGGAATCCGCGGCAAAAGAGTTGGACTTCGGTGTGGCCAGTGACAATGAATTTAAGGTGAAGATGCAGGGGAAATCAGAGGGAAGAAAAGGAAAATTGGAGATGACAGCTAAGGTGTTTGAAGTGGCTCCGGAGGTTTCGATGGTTGAGTTCTCCAAGTCATCAGGAGACACGCTTGAATACACCAAGTTCTGCGAAGACCATTTAAGGCCTTCCCTCAAAGACATAGTCTGGACTTGGCAAGAGTAGCTTGTTGGTTAAGGTTGTATCATGTTTGAATTTTAGCCAGTTCCAAGATTGCTGTAAATACTAAAAATTTTATGTTGCAAGTGAAGTGATCCATTTTTCTGCACTAAAGTAGCACTGTCTCATATCGCTGTAGTCTATATCAGGTAGGTAGTCTGTATTGAATTATGAGGAATGTAACACTTATACTTCAATTCGGATGGTGTACATTTATACTTCAATTCGGATGGTGTTCTTATCCATTTTTTATGGTAGTTAAAGTTTCATGAGACAGTGTCGTGAAATCTTCTCTGCATAACACTTGTTTTGATTCTTCAGACCTTAAGTAAACTTGGTCTTATTTCTATGTAAATATATAAAATGTCGGACAGATTAAATCCAAAAGGAAGAGATGGCTTCTCCAACAAAACGTTAATCATTTATGAAAGGGTTGGAATCATATTTAATCATGCAACTTCCTGTGAAGACAAACCCACCAGCTTTGGTACGACAGGTGGTTTTCAGCATTCGTCTTGCTTTTTTCAGACATTTCTTGCAATCTACATTAGAAAGATCTCTACTGCACTGAACAAACCCGTAAATCGGGTTTGCATGTCCCACCTTCATATTTCCTGCAGCGAAGAATTTCGCATTTTTAGAAGCTTCTTTGATCAGCCACCGAAAGAGTTTTCTTTTCCCCCGCACTAATGCTATAGGATACGGCACTTTATTTGGACTGCAGCCGTGAACTTGGTTTTCTAGGTCAATCTGTGAGAAGAATTTGCTCTCTGAATACTTCAACATGCAACTAGCGTACCATATTATGCCTCCTCTGTTAAGTGAACACCGCTTTCTGATCGCTTTTCCGGCACCATCAACACAAGTTCTGCAATCATCATGGTTCATATCGGCTCTACAAACAGCAATCCCGTGCACCGTGTTTGTTCCTTCGCCGATTGAATCTCGACCATAACCAATGTCCGGAGTCAAATCTGACAAGGAGCTAATAAGCTTGTTGAGGTTGGCCTCAAAAGGGCTTTTGGCTTTGAAGTCTGGTTTAAAACAGCTGCTGCTGACCACTTCAAACCCAACAACAAGATGAACAAGAGGATTGAATGAGAGTAGAAACAGAGTGTTGTAACATATTTTGAGAAAGACATTTTTTGCCATTTGTTTAAGGTCAGGACTGTGCAGGTTTTACATATATGTATAGTACATTGCAGTAAAGCCCAAATGTTGGAATCAATGTGTGAAGCCATTGATTGAACAAGTGAGAAAAAAAAGTTCTAGAACTAGTTTTATAAGTAAAAGATATACACATAATTTTATTTATTCTAAAAGTTCTATTTTTTATTATAAGTTAATTAAAAATAATTTTAGAAAACACTCTATTCAAATTTTAACATATGGTATTAAATAATTGAATTTTGTGTATATAGTGAACACAAGTAGACTTTTTAAGAATTTCTAATTTTATAAGTTTTTTAATAATTTAAATTAATAAAAACAGTTTTTAAAATAAATAAAATGTTTCTGCCATCTTTTTTTCCCACGAAGTGTCTTAAGAGGGCCCTAATTACGAGAAGATACCTTTAAGTCATCTATACTCAGACTAATCCCCGCCCGAGTTGGGTAAGTCTTTTGTGAGAAATAAAGCTCTGGCCTCAAGTTTTAAACAGCTGCATACATAAGAAAAGTTTGAACTGACCTTATTTAAGTCAGAAAACTCCCTTACCAACTAACTTGCGCCTGGGGTTAAATTTCTGCCTTCTTTAACTCATCAGAATAACTATCAAAAGGAGCATATTCCCCCTACATAGAACCAAACATCTAAAACGTTTATACATGCACTTTGTTCCTTTTGCAGATTACTATGGGCGTACATTGCAACTTTAGGATTCCGATTCCTGACGCTTATGCATATTCCCCATTTGTTCATTCCATAATGACAAGTGAATTTTCGTTTCCTTTATTCCGAACTTTGCGTACTCAGTTCATTTACGTAAGAAGCCTCCATATGACAGCAACGAGATATTCACCTTTTGTTGCTAATTTAACTATGTTGGTGTCTCACGACAGCTTTTTGAGCTGAGAACATCTAGTGGTATCTTTAGTTCTTTTTATTTTCTTCATCTAGACTTAGATTTTTGTGACAAAGAAATAATTCGTATGAAGACAAACTTCGATTTTTGTTCTAGTCACCAATCAACGCGGTGTTCTTTCCCAAAAAATGTTTTTATATGGATTTCTTCTTCTATTTATCATCTCTTGTAATTGTGATAGTACTCAAGTAATAAGATTGAACACTGGACCATCAAATGTGTGTAATAAAATGAATATTACATCAATAAAGGATATTTAAATTACAATTAGAGGTCTATTAAAAAAATGTTGTTTTGCATATTAGACCTTTTCGCACAGTATAGACATTAAAATTCAACATAGCACCAACAAGAGGTTTTCTTATTTGAAGCTTTTACACTCTCTAATCCTTTTCGATGAATGCAAAGTGATTAATGTGTGAAGTTCATCAAAATGATGAAAGTTAGACATTTAGAGCCTGTTTTTTGCACCGCATTTACTCTACTTTGTATCAGTTAAAGACATAATATTATTAACAAAGGTTTTCAAGGATGAGTGTACAATGCAAGAACACCAAAAAAAGGGGTATGGTTTTTATTGCATACATACATATACTGGCATCTTCTAATTGACCGATATCAAGTTAACAACAGGCATCTCTAAACTTTTACTTGCCCATTTATACGTAGATAGGGTAAAAACTCAAACATGATCAAATTGTCCCCTCAAAGATGTTCATCTCAAAACATGTCATAAGCAACTATTGTTGTCTACTCTCATTCGCTCTTCTCCATCATGTTGTCGGGTTTGAAGTGCTTAGCGGTACTTGTTTTAAGCTTACTTTTAGAGCCAATAGCCCTTTTGAGGCAAACCTGAACATGCTTATAAGCTCCATGTCAAATAATACTCCTCCACTAGGGTATTGGCGAGACTCTATCGGCGAAGGAATAAACACCGTACATGGCATGGCTCTTTGTAGGGGTGACCTCAACGAAGACGACTGCAGAACTTGTATAAACGCTGCAGGGGCTGAGTTAAGAAAACGATGTACGTTTACCAGAGGAGGCATCATCTGGTATGATACCTGCATGTTGAAGTACTCGGGGGGTAGAAAATTCTTCTCTCGCATTGACCTGAAACACAAGTTTCATGCATGTAGCCCTAATGATGTGAACTATCCCAGGGCATTAAGACAACAGAAACGAACACTGTTTAGATGGTTGATCAAAGAGGCTTTCAACAGCGCCAAATTGTACGCCAGTGGAGATGTGAAGGTGGCACTTGGAAGTCCAATTTATGGGTTGGCTCAATGCAGCAGAGATCTTTCCCCTCGATATTGCCGGAAATGCCTAAGAAAATCACAACGTTTTCTTAGAAGGAAATGTCGTAAAAAAGCTGGTGGGATATTCTTTACAGGAAGTTGCATCATTGGATATGGTCCGAACCCTTTCGCAACACCTACCTAATGATCATGATGAAACAAGTTTATTGAAAAGACGTGTAATAAGAACGGAAAATGTATATCATTGATTCCTTTTAAGGATTTCTATGATTAGATAAAGTATTCTTCTTCTGGCTTTTGATGCAAGCACCAAATGAACTGCTTTTAACAGAACTTTTATAAAGTGTGATGGGAGAAATAAAATCTGAACTATATATTTTCTTTCATTGCCAAGTTTTATCCTTGAGATGTCCTCTCAGATTGTCGATTGCTCCAATGTTTAGATGCTTTCTTTTTCTATAAAGAAGAGTAACTATCACTGTGGAAGTCTATTAAAAGGCACAATCCTTAACAGGAAAAAACATAATCACGTAAAAAATCGGATAAAAGTAAAGGAAGAATCAGTCAAATTTCATCTCGAGCAAGGTTTTAAATTATAGACTAAAGATTGCAATAACTTCAAACAATGCAAAAAATAATAATTCATCGGTTCAACTATTAAAATAACCGAAATGCCCTAACCGCCGGAAGTTAGCTGCCGGTGCTCTCCCCTCCTTGCCTTAGTCCCAGTTCTATCCTTGCCTGTTCTCTCTTTTGCGGCTTTCCCTCCTCCAGCTACCTTCTTCAACCTCCTCTTCCCCCCTCTCTTGTTTCTACTCTCCCATTTCTTCTCGACCTTCTTGGCTATGGGTGTTCCAGCCAAAGCTCTTCTTCAGATCTGCTTCCTCTCTTCCTTCTACTGGCCTCAGTTTCCTCGTTTTCTTTGGTCTCCTTCCTGTCCCTGCATTTCACACAAACTCAGCTATGATAGACTCTGATTTCCCACCCTGCCCATCCTTCAA
Organism: Erythroxylum incrassatum; assembly: GCA_026546855.1. Classification (NCBI taxonomy): domain Eukaryota; kingdom Viridiplantae; phylum Streptophyta; class Magnoliopsida; order Malpighiales; family Erythroxylaceae; genus Erythroxylum; species Erythroxylum incrassatum. The sequence continues at coordinate 6,215,903 of JANVCL010000005.1, read as the reverse complement.
AAACCCCCAAATCCCCCTCATACAACCCGCATTACTCCTCAATCTACCCCTTCTAACCCATCCCCAAAATCTCACCTTGTTTCCCCTACACTTCCAACTCAACCCTCTTCCTCCACCAATCCTCACCCTTCTCCACTTAGAGACTCTATTGCCCCCTTAGGAGCTTCACCTGCTATGGGATCTACTGTTAGTGAAGTTAGGAGAACATGGAAGCAAGTAGTTGGGGACACAACAGATTCCTCCTTAGTCTACAGCCCCCTCGTGGAGATTGATGGGCGCACCTTGGTTGCACCTAGCCTTGAGGAATTGCAACAAAGAGCAAAAACATGGGAAGCTACCCTAGTTGGCTTCTTCATGGAGAAGAGGCCAGCTTTCCCGATCATACATGCTTGGGCTAAGAGGAATTGGATTGAACGAGGACTTCTAGAGGTAATGCTTTCGGAAGAGGACAACATTATCTTCACTTTTTCTTCTAAAACGGAGGCCTTAAAGGTACTCGAAGAAGGGCCATGGCATGTGTCCCAACTTCCCCTCTTCCTACAAACATGGCAGCCGGGAATGGAGCTTGAGAAGATTCGCATGCAAAACATTCCTCTATAGATCAACATTCATAATATTCCTTTGGAATATTGGACTACAAAAGGTTTGAGCATGCTTGTAGGTTATTTGGA
>JANVCL010000005.1:6146712-6159289 GCA_026546855.1 Erythroxylum incrassatum | reverse complement strand
CTTATTTTTGTTATTTACATTTTATAGATTGAAGCTTTAGTTTTGATTTGAGTGATTTTTGTTTCCATATTTTCTTTGCTGACTTATTTGCCTTGTATAAATAAAGCTCATTTGGAATGCTTCACTAATTTATCTTTTCAGTTTTCTAGTCATTGAGATTTTCTTTCCTAACACATGTTCCTTGAATTAAAAAGCTTTTTAGGTAATGTGAAAAAGTCTTCCATGAAAGTCAATTACATTGGTCAGTTGCATACTGAGAAGGAGTCTTGGAAAATAGCTGTAAGAATCATTAGGCTATGGAATGTTTCTTTTCAAGAATCCCCTAATGTTGTCTCTAATATGCAAATGTTGTTGCTTGATCAGAAGGTATATTTATTTTCTATTTCTTATTAATGATACTAATATGCAAATGTTGTTGCTTGATCAGAAGGTATAAACAAATCTGTTAATTTTTCACAGGGAGATAAAATCCCGGCTACAATTGGAACAAAGAAGTTAGTGACCAATCATTGTGATTTAGTTGGGAAAGGCAAATGCGTCATCATACATAAATTTGTTGTGGTTGACAATTTGGGAGATTATAGAGCAAGTCAACACAAATATAAGATTAATTTGCACTTTGGTACTACAGTCAATACTGTTAATTTGGATATTCCTCTATTCTCTTTCAATTTCGTGCCATTCACAGATATTCTGAAAGATAAGATTCCTAAGGATTATTTGATTGGTATATATATATATCTTTAGTGGTTTCCATTTATGTTTTAACAAAGTAAGTCATTTATGACATGATTTCTTTATTTAGCCTTGACAAATTGTATGTCCTGTCAAACAAATGTCCTTAGAGAGATGATTTCATATGAAACTTGTAAAGAATTCTATAGGAATAATCTCAAATCAAAATTTATGAATCTATATCTGACAGATAAGAGGTTATCTTTACTTTCAATAACTATTGTATTATACTCTTTGTATGCAAAATAATATTTATGCGTTAATATTCTTTTTCAGTAACAACAAGATCAAGTGCACATTGTTTGGTGAATATGCTGACTTTTTACTGAATATAATGAGGGATACATAAGAAATTTCAATCGTTATTTTTTTCAGCTTGCTATGATATCAAACTCTATTGGTACATTATTTTTTCAAAGCATTTTACGCAGTTCACATTGTTTATTTTTGTGAAAAAAAGAACATACCGCCTTTTTTCGTGCAGGAGAAATCAAGATTTCTAATGTATGGAATGCTTCAAAACTACTGATTAATCCCGACATCCCTACTGTTCAAGATTTTAAATTGAGGTAATTATATTTTTTATGGCTTATTATCATCTTATTCTAAATTTGTATCATTGCATATATATGCACTACCTATTTATTTATTCAATTCTTTTTTACTTTAGCCTCAATTTGATAATGGTTGGGGAAACTTCTTCCCAAAGATACTCTCATCTTGATTGTCATTTCTTAAGTCAATCCCCTTTGAATGATTTCTTATCTTTTCAAACAAGAAAGAAGGTTACTGAGCTGAGACGGTGTGAGGTAAATTGAAAATGAATAATTCTTTTCTTCATTATTAATTTATGCACCTATATCTTACAAACTAACCTATATTTTCATAACATTAAAACAAAATGGTATCTACACTATTCTTACAACCATTAGAAAGATCCAAATTGAGCAGAGTTGGTACATTGATGCATATGCTCCATTCATAAATGTAAAGTCAAAATTGAGAATGACCTACTCATGTACTCTAAATGTTGGATCACTCCAAATAGAATTGTAATGAGGTATATCATCATTTTAAATTTTATTTAAACTTAATTTTCTGTAACGATAAACACTAAACTTTGATATATTTATGTATTCTAGAGATAAAGTACATGTTCAAGTAAAAGACGCTTATGATGGTCTGGAGTCATTTGTGTTATTTGATGATCAAGCCTTCCCATTGATTCAAGTTAGTGAAAATGATCTCAAAAACCGTCTAATTAAGGTTTGTAAAAGATTATAATCTTTATTTTTTATAATAAATTGTCTACTCTTTCGGGTGTTTACTTAGAATTAATTTGTTAATTAGGAAGCAAATGAAGATGGGTTTCCTGATGAGTTAGAATGCTTAGTTAAGAAAACTTATCTTTTCAAGGTACAAGTCACAAAATTTAATAAAATCAACAAATCTTCAAGTTTCACTATCAAGAAAGTAATTTGTGATGGGGAGCTGATCAATAAATACATGAATTTTCCACCCCAGTCTCAGGTATTACTCTACTTCCCACTACAAAGAAGAATAGCAACTATTCATCATTACATGAAACTTCATTGATATACACAGATATGTATATATTGTAGCAATATTGATTTCATGAAATACATTATTTTTTCAGGAATGTTATCTGAGTGATTCTGCTACTGATCTTTCAGTAGGAGCACTGATCTTGATAAATCCTAACGAAGCTGTGAGTATTAATATCACTTTTACACATTCCAATTTTTTCTGTTCTATTAAGAAAATTTCAGTATTCTTTATTTTTATAATCGTATTATTGTAGCAAATTACTTTTGTTGGAGCCTTGGCTACAATTAATACTTAGCAAACTATATGATTGATTTCCTACCAAGTTCAATTATCTAATTTTTCTTCTTTTCATTGACACTATATTAAAAAATTTAGATATATATTATCTCATTGTAAAACCATTCATTATTAAATTAATTACATGTAAATAGGCATTCAGTAATCAATTATTGAGTTTTGCTTTGCAGGATTCAATTCTGGATGAATCACTAAGTAACATTCCTATTGATATTGCACCTCTGTCATCATTACCTATTGTGAACAATATATACATACCATTAATATTATGTATAATATGAATCACACATGAATGATTATTCTTATTCATTTAAATTTATGCTAGGATTCTATTCAATCAAATGCACCACAACCAGTTTCAGCATCTGAAAATGTAAAACAATCTATTGCTTTACAAAGTTGAATTTCTTGTTTGTTGAAAAAACAATAGCATAGTAACCTACAGAAAGTGCCAACATATCTGCTTCTCTTATAAGATACTTTTCATTATGCAGGATTAAAATCAAATTGAATCACTCAACTACTTTTCAGAAAACATTCTTGATGGGTGTATTTCTATATCTGCAGTTGATAACAAAGTATGTGCATCTATTTCTTCAATATATTCATGTATTGTGTATTTCACTTATTCAGTTTATTTAATCACAAAATGATAGAGTTGTAATTTGTCACACTAAAATAGACATTACTTCCTCAGCTCAAATCACACCCCAGATTTCCAAAATGAAGGGACCAATATCAGAAACTTCTGAAGATGATATGCCTTTATGTGACTTAATATCACTACAAATGTCTTCAACTAAGTTGACCACCAAAATCAAAAGAGAAAAGTTAACTTAACTATGAAATGTTCAAGAATGACCAATTTTTTGTCAGCTATTTTTTGTTTAGTAAACTATCTATCTGTTTTGGGTCTGCAAGTATTTTGTACTTGAATAGTAAACTATCTATCTATCTTTTCTACTTGTATAAATATGGCTCTCATGTTTTGAGACTCATTTTGTTTTTAAAATTTCTATTTTCTCATAATCTTATTTTATGGCATGCAATATGTAGATTTTGTACTTGTATTTGCCTTTCAATTCTATAGTTAAAATTTATCATTTACTTTTTAACAACCCGTGCAAAGCACGGGGTTGAGAACTAGTTATTAAACTAAAAGAGAAAGAAAAGAAGGTAACTATTATTGGTGATAAATAAAAGAGTGTACACTGAATTTCGTAATGATAACAATTGAGCATATTGATTTGACATATTTAAGGAGATAAATTATTATTATGTGTACCCAGGGCAGAAAGATAGATTAATCTTTAAATTTGATAAATGAGAATTATATGAATTGCTTGTTCATTTTATAAATATTTCTCTTTGCCTGTATATAGAGTTTTTGAAAAGGGAAAGAGAGAAGTTATTTATTTCTTTTAAAGCTTAAATATTTGTATATATTATATAACCTTTTAAGTGCTAACAAAAAAGAAGAAAGAATGATGATATTGAAACTTGCATATTTCATGTTATATGAATTAAGGAGGAATATGCATTATATATTGCTTTAGAATAGGAAGAACTTACTCAATATCATTTAGCTTTTTCGATGTCATCAAATATTTTATTATCATAAAAAAGGAAAAGATTGTTAGACCAAGTAAGGGTCGAATTCATAGTTACGATGATAACAAAATATGTTACTACTTACATTTTTATCCTTAGTGATATTAATAAACTAATATGTGAAATATCAAGTTCAATGGAATGATAGAATGAGTATAAGAGTTAAGTAAATTAACTGAGCAATTAAAAGAAGAAAATGAGCAAATTAGAGCACATATATAATTTAAGAAAATTTCAAGACAATTGTAATAAAGAACTAAGAGAATACAACAATCAAGCATAACTTTAAAGAAATAATGTAATCTTTTTTTTAACCTATCTTGGTCATTTTAATAAATTATGGACTCAACCATTTCTTGATATGTTTTATATTGGTTATAGTGGATAAATCCTTTTATAATTAAGAGGATATTTGTTTTGATAGTTAAAAGAAACTCTTGATCTTCAAACAAGTTTTGGAAAACTTTTAAATCAATTTTTTTACCAAAAATGTAGTTTTTTATCCTTGAAAATTTGTGAAATTTTGGCAAAACTTGTTTTCGAGTATACTCCCAACTACTCACCTACGTAGTCAACCAATATAGTTAAAAGTCTAATATTTATATGAAAATATGTAATTGTAGTGGATGGCAGTTGTCAATTGGAGGGTGTTATGAATAACTATAAATAACAATTCCCAAACGGTTATTGTATGTTTTTAGTGATTAACGAGAATCCTATTGCATTTTCCCTTTTTCTCTGTCAAATTTTCTCAATTCCCCTCTATTCTTCTTCTATACCCCTCTCATTCCCTCCCTTTCTCTCTTTTCTTTTCTCTTCCCTTTCTCTTTGGAGAACCCAAAATGCCAACTTGATCTCATCAACCAAACACTTAATGATTTTTTATTTAAGTAGTACATCTTAAATGTCCCATCATAGTAATAATCTTCAGATTTATGCACATACTATATTCAACCACCATTGAATAATGCATGCAACTATGGTAAAAAAATTTTTTTCACCTTTGTTGTATTATGTTCTCGTATACGTAACTAAGACAAGATTGCAAGTAGCAGTATCCAAGTCAAAATCAATGCTTTTTGAACTATTTCATCCTCATGTTTAAGTGGATGTGCAGGTTCTAAATTCTGTGACTTTATTGAAAAAAAAAACAAATGGCCTTAAATAAAGTCCAAGCGTGCATATCTTGAACTTGAGCTTATTTCTTTTTTTTCTTTGAAATCATTGACAATGGATAATAATAGAACTCTGAGAAAACCTAAATATTAGCAATTTCACAAATAATTATGACATAATATTGTATGCTGGATATGAAAGACGTCATTATCGTAGAGACATCAAGAAATTAAAATTATTTTCTTTCTATTAACTCTCTTACTAAGTTACTATTACAAAAAAATTAGTGGGGAAAATTTATATAGAAATATACTAATTATATATCTATAATTTCTAATTTTGTACATCCATCAAGTGATCAAAATAAACAATTGCAATTTATTCCACTACTAAATAAAAATATAAACCAAATTGAACTCCTTAATGTTCTAATAATGTTATTAGTAAATATATATATATATATATACACACACAATATGGTCACTAATCGAGTACAATATGGTCCTTCTAATTCATGAAAATTTTTTCCCTCTAGAAACTTTTAGAGTTTGTAAGTAAAAGCAGTACTATGGCTGCTGGCATATCAACTCGTCATAATAAATGTCATTAAATGTAATATCCGTACTCAATGAGGATTAGTAGCTTCATAAGCCTTTTTTAATTGTACATGCGTAGAGACAATAACTTGTATAGGAGTTTGACCAAGACACAGTAAATAGTAAGCCCATGTAAGCTACCGAACGAGCATGTCTACTGTTAATGTTGATGAAACAGCAGACGCACGCAGACATATTTAAGAACAAACCTTCGACAAAAGCATGGTGGGGTTTTTCCATATCCCACTGAAAGGCAATGTATTTTCACGATAGTTAAGTGGTCAATAATATTCTGTTTTTAAGCATATAACTCTCCTCATTAACCAAATATTATGCAAGGTTTGGTTTGGGCATAGATACAGTTCGGATTCATCTTTACCTTTCTTGAAATGGGTTTGGACTTGATGGGGGTGAAGAAACCAAAACTAAATGCTCCCAGGTCCGACCAAATCTTGCTGGGAAAAAGAAGTAAAAATAGCCATCCTCAATTCCAAAGGTTGGACATAACTTTAAAGTAGCTAGGTGAATTAATACGGTGCATATAATACTTCCAACATCATATTTATGTTCAGAAACTATTATCCTAAAGTTTAGGTAATTTGGACCACAAGTTAAATTTGTTCCTGTTTGTAGTTTGATGAGTATAAATTCTTTAGAGGGGGAAGAAATTCTCTGAACTCTTAAGCATTGGTCCGTAACATATGAAGTCAATTTAAGTGTATGCAAACACATCGAATTAATACGATAATTAACATTAAAAACTATATATTCTGACAAGGTTCTGTTCTCCCTAAACCTGTTCGTTAAAAACAAAAAAGGAAAAAAGAAGAAGCATAAAGCAGAGAAAGAGTAGTGTTGATGGATCGCAGATTAGCCACTTTAAAAGAGTTGGGTCAAGAAGAGAGTATGAACCATAAATACATGATCGCATGTAAGGGAGAATCAGTACCACCTATTGTTATTCTTAATTTAGACGTAGCGCACTTCTTGACAAGAAAAGGGTTCCAAGTTCCAACTTTGCAACTTTTATTGTGGCTGATTTCAATTCGTTGGTACATATAAGCCATAGAACATGCGGTAAATAATGATGACATATGTGCTGATGAACAAATATATAATGGTCTACCCCCATATACATCGTATCGTCTCTAGCTTACCACAGTCTATATGTCGGCCATTGCCATACTTAGACGCCCTCATATGCTATGCGGTCGATCCGTCTGCGTCAAGAATGTGAAAGTGGCCCAGAAAGAACTATCATATACAATCTGTAGTTTTTCAGTTTGTCTTAAACTGATTAAATCAAATTTAAGCTGAAAAAATAATAATTAGATTCATAGTAAAGTTTTTAAATATGAATTAATAATAAATACAAGGGAAAATTTTTAAATATAAACATAAGGAGAATTTTTATGAATAGGATCGTAAATTTTTTCTAACAAAAAGATTGAAGCATGAAATGAGGATGAGTCAAATGTATGTGGAAATGACACGAACCATTTTTAAGTTCCATCTTCGCCATAAAAAGAAAAGGAAGAATGTGAATGAAAACGTAAGATATGTCATGATTGCTTGCTGTAGAACTGTCAAACTGTATTATTCATCAGGTTCATGGACATTGTGTATATACAGTCCCCGATGAGCCTCATCTGTTCATCCTTTAAGCTTTTATTCTCATTCCATTCTTTACTGTTAGTTTCAGACCATTGACGTTGAGACTGTGACCCTTCAAATGCTATACAAAGCCCACAAGCCACTGTCTGCTCTGCCTCTTGAAGCACTCTCTCTATCATGAAGTAAGCGTTCTGTATATGACAGACACTAATCAATTATTCTCCAAACTCGACTTTTTTGGTGTGCTAAGAACAGATCAGTATAACTCATCTAGAACAGCATAACAACTTTTAGTTAAGTCTCGAAACTTCAGCAAGTACCAGAAGACTAGCAGCTTATAGTTTTTAATAATTCTTCATCACCCTCAAGTAGTACTTTTGGCTACCATGACTGTGTCACTTTAGTTCCCCATATGAATTACAGATGGGCATCTGCTTAAAGAATCATGCAATTATCTTTGACTGTAATGATGTTTAGATGAGTTTGTTTATTAATTTGCTAAGAAAAGATTCCTGGTATACTATACAATAATCAACATTTTTAATATTGACTGTAACAACATCATTAGGGCATTAATGCTTTCTTTTGGTGTTTATATTAGTGTAATGCTTTAACAATCACAAACTGTAGGCTTTTTTCATGTCTCTTGTAATCAAACTTTATTAAGCTTGGTAGGAGAACATTTCAGTTTTGTGAACATTTGTTGCAATTGACTTGACATAGTTTGTGGGAAGAAACAAAACAGGGAGAAAAAGGAATAGGGAAGGAAAAAGTCCTTGACTAATTTGTATGCCTTTAACAAATTGATTATATCAACAAAGCTCGTTCAGTTTTTAGTATCTTTTTTATTGTGTTTATAATTTTAGATTGCAATTTATAATTGTAATTGTGATTATAATATTGTAATTATGGATTAAGCCGCAGCTTATTTTTTGTTAATATATCTGTATCATTTAGGATTGTCATAATGTAATTTCTAATCTGCAATTGAAAAGGTTGATCCTCGTTTAAGTAGGTTTAGAATGCAAATCCTGTATAAACGAGACTGATCAATTCTCCACAACAATTGCAAACACCAACCACGAGAAAAGGCCAAAACTATACTAGAATGATGTTTTCAAGAGACTTGATAGACTGGTCTAATAACTCTTTTACTCTCCATAATAGAGGAAAGGGCATTTGAGTATTAAATTCCAAGCGGCAAAAATCAGAGAAACCAATGACCAATGTCTCGGGTTGAAGGCATCTTTTCCTAAGTTTCAAATACAAAGACTTTCTTACTAATGTCCCACCCCTCCACTTGGAAATCTCTACCGACCTCACCTGCTTTTCCCATCTCCAGCAGTTCCAGCCACTAATCTCTCTTCTCTCTCCCAGTCTTCATTTATTCATCGGGATTCTCTCAAGTCAACTTCTCTTCACTTTCTATAAATAGTGCATCTTTCACTTACTTCAAAGCATAGACAGAAAAACAAGTCCTCTGGTTGATCACTACAACGTTTTCCTTTTTCTAGTTGTTTTCTTGCATCAGGTTACTGATGGACAATAATGAAGAGGTACCATCAACTCCTTCAACTCCTGCAACACCAGGAACTCCTGGTGCTCCTCTATTTGGTGGGTTTAAGGGTGAGAAAGGGGGTTGGCATGCCAGAAAATCCCTCCTTAAAAGCTGCAAATGCTTCAGTGTTGAAGAATGGGCTATGGAAGAAGGAAGGCTGCCTCCGGTCTCTTGCACTTTGTCCCCTCCTAATGTTTCTCTTGCAAGAAAGGTCGGTGAGTTTTTTTTTTCTTATTTCGTTTGTCATTATTGCTAGATTCAACTTACAAGCTCCAATATGAGAGCTTCTTTAGTCTTTTCAGACGCAAAAACCAAGGTGGTCATATTATTAACTGACTCATGTGACTGACTGACTGTTTTTTTTATGGTGTAAATGCCACATGCAGGTGGGAGCTGAATTCATAGGCACCCTCGTTCTAATATTTGCTGGGACAGCGACAGCAATACTGAACCAAAAAACACAAGGCTCAGAAACACTCCTAGGGCTTGCTGGCTCCACAGGACTCGCTGTTATGATCGTCATCTTGTCCACAGGCCACATCTCCGGAGCCCATCTCAATCCATCTGTCACTATTGCTTTTGCTGCATTGAAACACTTTCCATGGAAACACGTAAGTAACTAATAACATACGTTCATGTTAATTCACATCCCATCTTATATGTTCTTGCATGGTATAGTTAAAGTTATTTTTATGCATAGGTACCGGTGTACATTGGAGCACAGGTGTTGGCATCTTTATGTGCAGCGTTTGCTGTGAAGGGTATATTTCATCCAATAATGGGGGGAGGAGTGACTGTGCCTTCAGGAGGATATGGTCAAGCCTTTGCTTTGGAGTTTATTATTAGCTTTAATCTCATGTTTGTTGTCACTGCAGTTGCCACCGACACTAGAGCTGTAAGTACTTTTTATTTCATCTTTTCAAGACCAATCCTTCTCATAAAATCTATGCCATCTGTTACGTGACAACTTGCAGAAAAAATATACGAATTACCACTAGCTTATAGTTAAAACATCTTCTTAAAATTTGTCTAGGGTTCAAGTTCATCTTCTCTTCATCTTAAGTGCAGTTTAAATGAACAAAACATTTTGATGTGCATTATTGTTAACTGAAGAGAAGTGAAGAAGAGTATTTAACTGAACCTGTGTAAAGCTAATTAATGTTCCAGGGCAAATTTCCTGAAGACTCTTTTTTGAAAACAAGGAACATCAGTCCTACAAGAGTTTTTTATCGACAAACCTGTTAGACGAGTCAATGGAGATGTTGGCACACATAAGCAATTTTGTATGTTTTGGTTCCATAGAGACAATGGTCCGTTTTCCTTGGATCAAGATCAAGTTGTGCAAGTTACCCTTTTTGAGAAATAAAAAACAAGAGGACTAGCCAACATCTCATGCTCTCTCTCTTGTGCTCAATATGGGTATTTTAGTTTCCTTCTCATCTGAACCACAGACAATGGCTTGTCCACTAGTGTTATAATGTTAAGGTAAGGACACGGTTGCATGTGGTGATTTGTCTTTCTCGGTTCCAAGTAAGAGAAGCAAACACATGAGTCTAAGTTGTATTCCTTTTCATGTCCTTAGTGCCTGCCATGTGTACATAACACGAGAAAGAGTAAAAAGCTTTTTGCTTGTTTCTCACCAAACTTCAAAACCAACCCTTTATCTCTTCAAGCACGTATCCTTCTCCTTTCCAGGAAAGCACTCATAAAGCTCAAATCTTTTTCCATTTGAGATGCACATGCCTATCTACCATGCACGTTGGTCGATCCGAACTTCGATTCTCCGTCAACCACTGATCATTAACTTTCGAAGTTCCCGACCAGAAGGTTTTAGTGCAATAAGGTTAAAAGCTTGGACCAATACTATAAAGTTTCTTTTTTTGGCTGTTCATATTATTGACACCTGAGTAGTTTGCAATTGGTCGCATCATTTAACAGTTCTGGATGAAGAGATTCCTTGATCTTCAGGGCTTAGTTCTTTGTAATGGAAAGAAATTTCTTTCTTCTCCTCACCTCCAGTTCTAGAATAAGAGTAGAGGTGGAGAACAGAGTTTAGGAAAAATTGGTCCCAATAGTAACTCATATATGATACTTTTGGGTATTTTAAGGTTCAATAATGAAGGTATGTACTGCAACATCACACTCGGCAATTTTTGACCACTTAGTTCATTGGCATGTGAAGGTGGGGGAGCTGGCCGGAATTGCTGTGGGGGCCACAGTCATGCTCAACATACTCATTGCCGGGTGCGTTGCTCTTATAGATCACCATCACTGGTGGTCATATGTTCAGTCTTTTAAGTTTTAACTTACGCATATACGTAAGTTTTCCATGTTACAAGCTTGAAATCCTTCATTTCCTTGACTTGAGCAAACAAAAGTGCGAGAAAACCAACCATATGTCTACATGTTCGGACCAATTGTTACCAGAGCCCCATAAAACTCGATTGATGAGAGAAAAGTATAAGAATATAATTAGTATCTTGCAATTTGTGATACAGAGAAACAACAGGTGGATCCATGAACCCGGTGAGAACATTGGGACCAGCCATAGCTGCAAATAACTATAAAGCAATATGGATTTACCTCACTGCCCCAATCCTCGGGGCATTGTGTGGAGCAGGGACTTACACTGCTGTCAAGCTGCCGGAGGAAGAGAACAGTGAAAAGCCTTCGATGACAGGGAGCTTCAGAAGGTGATAGATCAGGACCAGACCACCCACAGCTCTTCATAGAGAATCTCAGTACTCTGTTATATTAAACTGCAGATCAAAGAACATGGAAGTACCGCAAATTGAGTCCTTAGGTATATATAGACAATAAAAGTTGATGTGTCGTCTTTATGAATAATTGATGAATGGAGCATTGGACTGTCTGCCCGTATATAGTGAAATTACGCAGCAAATTGTCTCTCTGAAAGGTAATTTCATGCTTCTTAAGATCATCATTTGGCCTCTTTCTTTCTCTTTCATCCATGCCCACAATCGCATTCTGATGGTAACACAGTTGCAGTATGTTCTTCTTGGTTGTTCCTTCTTGCATAATATTAAAGCTTGAAATCCATGAAGAACTCAAAAAATGTGCTCGGATCCCATGCCACTGAAATTATTGAAATCAGATGGAGCTTCTAAAAGATTTTAAGCCATCTCCAACCAGGCATCAAAACACCAACTAAGACACTAAAAATACTAAAATGGTGTAATGAACAGTAACACACTAAATTTAGTGTGTTATTATTCATTACACCAAAAATACAAAAGACAACTTTATTCCTTTACTTTTAACATTTTTCTTTTATGCCCTTTTCGCAAATTGATTTATTTACATATTTTACTAAGTAATTAAATTTAACATATTTATTACTTTATATAAAATATATCATTACAAAGATTTCATTAAGACATTTGAAACGAGACTAATATTGAATATAATATTAAATTTATTTTTAATATTTATTTATAATTCTTATTTATAAGTGTTATAA
>JANVCL010000005.1:6099371-6119758 GCA_026546855.1 Erythroxylum incrassatum | reverse complement strand
TATTATTTATATGTGAAATATTTAAAAATTATTGTTATTTCATATTAATTGTCATTATTATTTATTATTAAGATTTTGGAAAACATGGTTGATGTAAACAATAAATTAATAAAGTATACAGTACAACAGTACAATATACTAATAAACTATTTTGTAAATTTTAAAAATTTTAGGGACTATTTTATAAATTTTAAAAATTACTCGAAACGGTACCCGGTATTGACTGATACTAGTACAGTTCCGTTCCAGAACTTAATCCGGTACCGAGCCTGGTATGGTATTCATAACTTTGCCATTATTAGTTCACCATTTTCTTTCCTTTTCGTCGAAGCCAAATAAGTCAAGCAATGTCAGGAATCCTACATCGGACAATTATAAAAACATTCAAGAGTTTATAATAGTATGCAAACCTTCCCCTCTTGAGTTAGCTTTTGGGGGTTAATTAGGCACTTTCTAACATGGTATCAGAGCCAATTTGTCTCGATAGTTTGGGGCGGTATCCAGTTATGTCCCTTTGCCCAATATGTCCATCAGATGTCCAGTCCTACTCTGAATTGAGGAGGTGTCAAGAATTTCACATCGGACAATTATAAAGGCATTCAAGAGTTTATAATAGTGTGCAAACGTTCCCTACTTGAGCTAACTTTTAGGGGGTGAATTAGACATTTTCTAACGAGCAGAGTAACAAGGAAAACGACTTCACTCCCTTTCATGTGAGTCTCGGATTCACTTCTTTGTCTCTTGCCACAAGTTTTGGCCATGTGAACTACTGTGTTGTTATGCGTTTCGGTTCTTCAACTTGATTTCTGGTAACTCCTCTTTGGTTTTTGCGTTGAAGTAGCATACAAATGGATCCTTCCTGTTGGTGGTTTACCTGCAATATCAACACTTACTGTAAATCTCACTAAGGCGTAGAGTCTAAAAGAAATTAATAATATGCAATTTTTAAAGATATTGTTTTCAAATAATTCAATATCACAAGGTACTTGGTTTAAGAAGATCATCTGATTTAAAAGCCAGTAACCTTAACTAGTTCTGTTAATGTTGGTCAATACATTCTCTTTTGATCCTAGCCTAATAGCATTTACGTAAGTTTCCTGTGATTCTTCCTGGAGTGGCAAAACTAAGCATCCTGATCTTGAATCAATTAGTAATGTTCTCTTGAAATTGAATCATAACGTCTGATATCTATTGGAATTTGTTTGATTCTTGGTGGAAAATATTCTTAATCTGGTTGTGTGATACATCTCATCTTGTTTGGTTAGATGCTTTTTTTTTCCTGTAGGTTTTAGTCTAATAAGTGCATAGGAGGTGGAGACTCGTGGGAGTCCTTAATTTCATTCTCTAATTTATTGGTTTCATAGGGATTATGTTATTATTGTTAGATTTGATTTGTATGTGATTCTCCTGCGGTGTGCATCTGGTTAATCAATTCGCCATCTGCTTGATCAACTGGTTGAACTTTTCTTTTTTTTCTTCTTATTATGCTTATTATTAATATTATTAGTATTAGTATTATTATTCTTAATATTTGTATTCCTATTTGTCTTATTATTATTATTAGTATTCTTATTCTTATTATGTCTTCTAAACTTGCATCACATACTTGAAGTTTTTTTGTTTGTGAGTATATTAGAAATAACTTTTCTATTTTGTAGGGCTAAGACTACGTACTATCAAATCTTTCCAAAGTTCAAATTAGTATGAGATTCAATTGTATATGACGATGATGAAGAAATTTGAATAAGAATTCAATTATAAGAGTTTTTAACTTTATCTATTTAATTTTAATTATCTTATTTTAAGTAAAAGATTGAACATTTCATGTATTACCAGGGATGGAGCCATGTGGGGTCAGTGGTGCACTGAGCTCCTCAAAATTTAAAAAATTAATTTTTTATTTTTAATATTACACACACGTAAGAATGAAGATATTTGGGATTTAGTAGTGTGTTGGGGCTCTCAATTTTTTTTAAAATAAATATTTAAACTCTTCTATTTTAAATTCTTGATTCCGTCATTGTGTGTTACTCTACTTGAACCCGACTTGTATCCTACCGGTCTAAAAATCGACTTAACCCGATTTGAACCGCTCTCTTCTTCAGAGGGTATTTTTGAGTTTCAGTATTCTTTTAACAGCCGCTTTTAAATACGCTGTTCTCCGAGACCGCGTTCTTTTGGCGGCTCCACCGCTTCTCGGCTGGGCTCGAGTAGCTGCTCCCCCGTAATCTGGATGATGCATCTCCAAGGAGTGGTGATTTTGAAAAGGTATGTTTCTCTCATTTCTCGTGTTTTCTAGTCAAAGCTCGCAAGGAGAATGTGAACATGGTGCGTGTGAGCTCTCTAATGTTTGCTTTGACACCTTGTGTTTTACAGGAACAAAATTTCTTTGCATTCTTTGGCAGATTCAATATGCAAATTGGTATTCGATGAACAAATTTTATATTATGATAGTAACTATATTTGGCGATGATAACTCTGTGCTGTGCAGTATGAGAAACTTGAGATTAGGGAAAATCAGGTTAATTTACTACTTAAAAAATGATAATTTAGGGATTCGGAAACGTCGCTGGCAGAGTGGGAACGTCTAGGTCAATCACAACAACTCGTAAGTTTCTTGCCTTTTTTTTGTGATTTTATTACTTTTTACACTGTGATTCATTGTGGCTAATCATATGCGAAAATATTTATTTGCAGTCTTTGATACTTTGCTCTTTGAAAGTATCGCTTACTAGTGAAAGGAAATTTTCATTCATTTGTGCCAGTGCTTGATTGGCATTTTAAGGATGAGTTACACTTCTGTGGATAGGCTTGTATGCTGCATTGCAATTGGTACTTTAGGGGATTCTCATTTGAATACATTCAACTTGAATTTCTATTTTCTTTGAGCTGCTTTGAGTTCCTTCTTGACTATATAAACAGCCATTTCCTCTTTGACTTATTTAGAGAAGAAATATAAAGATATGGGCTTTTTGCAATTTTCTTTCAATACTTCCATACAGAATTGCCAACACTGCTTTTTCTTTCTAATGCACCTATCTTGTGTTATCGACTTAGTTATAGATGCATGAAATGAAAGGGATTGGCAATTCAATATCTTAACTGCAGGTCACAATCTATTGGGGAGTGGATTACAATCGGTTATCAAATCCATTCAGCAACAAATAATTAATGCACTTCGCCTGGGGGAGAGAGGCAAAGCATCTAACATGCTTTTAGGTCTTGGTCATCAGAACTGCTCTATAAAATCTGATGACTTCATGGAAATTCTTAAATACTGTGCATCATTACCTGATCCACTGGTAAACTTGTCAATCTGAAGCCTGACTTTGCTTTTTGACAATGGAAGATGTTTTTAACTATTTTCTTTTGAGGCTGCAGTTTGCCATTGACACTTGGAATGCTATGATGGAAAAAAAAATTGACCTAAATGAGAGATGTTTCCTTCTGGTGATGCGAGCCCTTTGTAATGGGGGTTACTTGGAAGAGGTACTTTAATCTGTTTTTGATAATTAAGTCTGAACTATATTGGCTTTGTGTCATTTTTTTTGTGCTTGTAACACTTGATTAGTTTATAATTCTTTCTCTTATTTTTTCACCATGTTGTTGACGTCGTTAATGTGGATCTCTCACTATATTCTGCACTCCCTTCTGAAAGGCAACACTATATTCTGCACTCCCTTCTGAAATGCCTTTGCAAAAGCTGAATCAACTTCTGTGCTCTTAATAGAAATATTTTTGCTGAACTTTTTGCCATTCACTTGGAGATGTGACAAACAGTTATGTTTGAAACTTTTCTTTTCTTTTTCTCTCAACTTTTTCTCCTTTTCCTTGGAATGCAATGGGATTGGGTAAGGCACGTGTTTGTGTAGGCATTAACTGTGGTTGACCTTCCTGGGACTTGTTCAGGCTACTAACATGATCAACTTGTCTGAAGATGGTTTTGGCTTGCATGATAGTCTGTCCATGTATAACTCCTTATTGAGAGCTTGCTTAAAAGTGCAAAGCACAGATCTCGTGAATCAGTGTTTGGATTTGATGGAGCGAAGAATGATTGGCAAGAACGAAGTTACCTACCTAGAGCTTCTAAAGGTGTGTATATGTAGATCAGTTTTTGAAAAATTTTCCCTAGAAGGACCTGAGTACAAAAGGCAAGTTTTGGTTTTATTAGCTTCTTTCCCTTGCTAGATAAAAGTAATCTTTGGTTCAGAAGCTAGCTTTTTCATCTCTGTCTGTCTTTTCGTTTTCATTATGATGTATACGATGAGCTAAATGGTTTCTAAGTAAACTTATAAGGTAGCTTCTTCCTTTCAGTTTGCAGTTCAGCAGCAGAACCTGCCTGCCGTGAATGAGATATGGAAGGACTATATAAAACTCTATAGTCCAAGCATGATTTCTTTGCAATCACTTATTTGGTCTTTTGCAAGATTAGGTGATTTGGGATCAGCATATGAGAAGCTGCAATATATGGTGGCTCTCGGTATCCAGGGAGACGTTTGTATTTTTAGGACTGTAAAAGTAGGGTTGCAGTCTTCAAGATTAGACATCCCTATACCTGCAAATGATGGCTTAGGCTTGCAGAAGATGGATTTGGGGAATTATTTCTCAATTCCTTTTGAACAACAAACTTGTACTTATGATAGGAAGGAGATGACTAACTTTTACCTAGAAAATAGAAAAACTCAGAGTGTTGAAACTATTGGAATGACTAAGCATCTAAGCAAGCCAGCTATGAGGGTTCTATCACTATCCTTCAATATTCTCATGCATGCATGTGGACGAGTTCAAAATTGTGAACTAGCTGAGAAGTTATTGATGCAGGTTAGACATTATCTTTTGTCCTTTGTGGTTTTCAAAGTCTATTATCTTATGCATGTTATCCTATGACATAAGAATAAACCTCCTTAAAGTTGCCATGAATGATAACTGTATTTATTCTTTGCAATCCCTTTTAGGAAACATATAATTTTTTTACTTCATTATAGGAGTTCTATTTTCTTTACTTTTTGATGGTGTAAGCTTCCACTTTCTTTTTAGGTGCAAAAACTTGGATTGCAGCCTTCAAGCCATGCATATGATGGCTTGATTAGAGCAGTTGCTGCTAAAAGAGGTTATAGAGAAGGTATGAAAGTGGTAAGTTTTTTTTTTTTTTCCTTTTATTAAGGGTGTGAGGATGCTTTCTATCGTTTTAGGTGAACTTGCAAGGACCCCTCTCCCCCTGCCCTACTTTGCAACATATAGACATGCACAAACTTAAAGAGGAGAAAAGGAAAGAAATCTTTTGGAACATTTGTTTCTTTGTAAACTAACTACTTGTCTTTTTCCATATTTCTGCAGCTGAGGATAATGCAACAGCACAGTTTGAAGCCACTTGATTCAACTCTTGCAGCCCTTGCTGTGGGATGCTGCAAGGCCAAAGAACTAGACCTAGCAGAGGCTTTGTTGGATCAGATTTCAAACTGTCCATTTGCATATCCTTATAATGCATTTCTTGATGCATGTGAGAAGATGGTCAGCAAACATCATTCAAGTTATTATCTGATGATAGGTTCTTATTAATTGATTTTTTTTCCCTCGAGTCAGAAGTTCAGTAAGGGAGACTGACGGATGGATTTTTATCAAATGCTACTGAGGAAGAGTCTCAATATTCCACTCTAGTAATGAAAGATGTGCCGAACCAAATAATCTTGATGGTTGATCTAGGTTTCCTCGGTTTGCTTTTGTGTTTTTGATATGGATGAGTGTTTTATTAGGAGTATATTAGAGGAGTATGAGTGTTTTATTACGATTCTATTAGAGGAGTATTTGATTTTTAGTAGAAGTCTATTATTTTCCTATCATTTCTGCACTAGTTTTTGTTATATTATGTTAATAAAAAACAACTTGAATATGAGTCTTTCTAAGAGTTCTAAAACAGCTTGAATAGGAGTCTTTCTAGGAGCCCTAGCTTAGGTGGAACTTTTGTGTTTCTTTGCCTATATAAGGCTATTACGTTATGCAATAAAGTAAGGAGGAAGTTATCATAAAAATTAGCTAATTAGGAGTAGAGTAATTTAACCCAATCTCCAGTTTTTTTCATCACCAAAAAATAGGTTCTGCAAGGAAGGGAATCAATGTAAATAAAGGAAAAGAGATTAACTTTCTTAAGAATTGTCCTTGGACTCGATCCCAAGCACGGGCACATAACAGTTTTCTAAAGTGATAATGTTTCCTTAGTTCGTGTTGTCTCAAGTAATAAGGGGAACAAGTAGTCGGCATTCTGCTCTAGTCATTAAAACTGTGCATAATCAAGTAATTCTTGATGGTTGATCTGGGGTAATCGTTTGTATTTTCTTAACCTTTTGTCTGTTTCATTGATATATGGAGAGTTTGTATTTCACTTGTTTCATGACAATATATTTAATTGAAGAACCTGAATTTTCTTCAGAAGAGTTATCTTGTGGTATCATCATCTTTTACTCTTGGGTGTTCTACTCAAGGATTCACAATATCAGTTGATAATTCTTTGCTGTAATCATACAGGACCAACGTGAGCGTGCAGTTCGGATGTTGACAAAAATGAAAAAATTAAAAGTCCGTCCAGACATCAGGACGTATGAGCTAATGTTTTTACTATTTGGCGCCGTTGACTCTCCATATCAAAAAGCCGATTTGTTGACTCATGAAGACATTGCAAAAAGAATAAAAGCTATAGAAATGGATATGGCAAGTAATGGTATTCAGCACAGTCATTGCTCCATGAAGTACTTGGTACTTTCCTGCTTTGTTCACTTTATTCATGTGGTCATTGACCAGTGTAGTTTTCTGCTTGAAGTATGGACTGGAATACAGAGTCATGGCAGTTGTTGTATTCTTCTGTAAGGAAGATATAGAACACTAAGCATTCACTATCATGCCAATATGATATAGATTTCTCTTGATCTAGATCTCTGATGAATGTATTCTCATTTCCAGCTTTTTTGAGAAAGAAGAAAAAGCTATGTAGCCCTCTCTAGTAATACTTATAGGCATTGATAAACACTTAATATTTGCTAGAAGACAAATTTACATTAGTTTTTGCCACAGTGCATGGAGTGTCCACTCAGAAGTGCTTGACAATATTGATACTTGAAAATGCCTCACTGAGGTACACTTTTTTGACTGCCTGCTATAATGTAGACATTGCTGGTGAAGTTAATATAATCTTGTTGAAGCACTATGAGTTGGCTCTAAATGCTATTGAACTCCTGTTTCATTTTGCTTGCATCAGTCATTTCATTTACTACTCAGCTACGTTTATCACTCATGGGGAAATCTTGCATATACCTTCATTCCTTGCATTTTTAAGAGCCTCAGCTTCTGTATTATCCCTATTTTATTCTCATCAGATGAAAGCTCTTGGAGAAGCAGGGATGATAAAAGAGCTTTTGCAATATTTAGGAAAGGCAGAAGACCTTTTTTGTCGCAGTAAACTCTATTTACTACGCAAGGATGCTTTCTTGGGAACACCTATTTATAATAAAGTGCTGCATTCTCTTGTTGAAGCTAGAGAAGTAAGTCCCTATGTTGCTACTTGATGACTTTTTTTTTGGTAAAGTAACATCTTTTTAGAATAAGCTTTTTATTTTGCATGCAGAACGGCTTGGCATTTGAAATGTTCAAAAGTATGAAGTCAAAAGATTTCTGGCCAGATGGGAACACATATAATATAATGATTCAGTGTTGCGTGGATCTTAAACGCAAACTTGCTTTCTCACTGCTTTCACAGATGTTGCGGGATGGATTTTTTCCAACTAATGTTACCTACACTTCTCTTGTCAAGGTAATCTATGAGGACCTCACAAACTTTCTACCAACTGTGACAAGTTCAGTAACTATGTCTTCTATATCCCTTTGCTTTGTGCAGAGCACAGCTGTCTACATAAACATTCTTCATATCGTCTTTTGACATATTTCTCATATTTAGCTGCTATCGGTGTTCATTTTGTTTTTACATTACTCTTCTGCCTTAATACCTGCAAAAAGAATTGTTACATGGAAAAATGTATTGTCAAGAACTATTCTTGTGCCATTATTACGTGATTGTATCTTATCTATGTCATACACTGGTTCTCCTCCCGGCTGTCTTTAGTAAGATTGGACCTGTATGTTATAGTTGCTGTCTGTCCATCAAAATGGTCCATGTTTCTTATGTTATATTATCCGAGACTCTCAAATGTGGAAAATTTGGAAGTTTAGTTCTGTTGT
Organism: Erythroxylum incrassatum; assembly: GCA_026546855.1. Classification (NCBI taxonomy): domain Eukaryota; kingdom Viridiplantae; phylum Streptophyta; class Magnoliopsida; order Malpighiales; family Erythroxylaceae; genus Erythroxylum; species Erythroxylum incrassatum. The sequence goes on along the minus strand of JANVCL010000005.1, from coordinate 6,111,532 downwards.
ATTGATGGATGCAATTCTTTATTCTTTTATTTAATTGGTGCGCTTTTCTTCTATGCTAGCCTTCTTCTGTAAATTAGTTATTTTTTGGTTGATTTTCTGTCAGATTCCTTTAAAAGAAGGAAACTTTGAAGAAACATGGAATATTTTAAATCAAGCTCGCAGAGAAGGGATTGTGTTTGACATACAGTTGTATAATAACATTCTTCATGAAGCACGCCATAAGGTAATCGATATTATTTACCACTTGTTCCGTTTTCGTCTTTCTGAATTTGTGAGTACATATTCTGTACTAGTGCTTAGTCCTTTTACATTCTTTATATTTTTGGGCCATTAGGTCAGATTTGTTACTGAAATTGATCGTCTTTTAATCAAATTTTAGGGACGGATCGACATTATTGAACTTCTTGTTGAGCAGATGTATCATGAAAAAGTGTTACCTGATACAACTACATGTCGCTGTATATTCTATGCATATATAAAGCAAGAACTTTTCAGCACTGCTGTGGAAGCGTTGCAAGTTATGGCCATGAGGATGATCTGCCAAGGAGATGAAATTTGTGGAGGAATGAAGGACAAGTTTGAGGAGGATTACATCCTTTCTGAAGACTCAGAAGCTGAGCTGCGAATAGTTAAGTTGTTTAAAGGCCATGAAGATATTGTTTTTACCCTCTTGAGTTTAAGATGGTGTGCAATGCTTGGTTTCCCAATTTCATGGTTGCCAAATCAAAGTTTATGGGCAAGAAGACTATCAGCTAATTATGAAGCCAGACAGAGTCACACGATGGGTATCAGCATTGGAGTTTAAATGCCTGGCTTTGTGAGTTCTTTATTTGCTTGATAATGCTTGGGAATTTGGACTGATCCGAGATATGGATGCTTCAAGGCAGAGGCATCTGAGTTCTGTAAGGGTTTACTACAAGTTTCATTTCCTGAAGAAACGGCTCAAGAGCTAAAGAGACGATTAGTTTGTTTGTCCCTAACAGAGTTGAATTGGACATATATTTGTGATTTTCAGAGTTGGTTGGAGGGACATGTATGTTGAGGTGCATATGCAACTGTGATGTGGCACTTGGTACGCCTAAAAGGGTGGAGCTGCATCCATACCTGTGTTGCTTCACTTGCTGAGGCCGAAAACCAAGATGTTGCTTATGAGAGGAAAGTTCTGCACTTGCATTCACCATATAAAAGAAAAAAGGTGAAGTTAATAGTGTAGATTTGAGCAATCAAATAAAGAACATGTTTTTCCCGCGAAATGTTAAGGCTTGTGCTGAGATAGACGGGTTTTGTAAAGCAGACCGCGGACCTGGATGTAAACAACTGGTCTATGGGGTTTGCTGAGAAGAGGAATTCTTGACAGCTTCATGTTGTAGATTCTGATCCCTATTTTGTGACATTGTAACTTGCACACCCGATGACCTGAATAAATTTTGAATTTACTTTTTGGCACATGCTAAGTTGTTTACACGTCGAGTACTATTTCCTTGATCTTCTTGTAGTTTATATATTACTTATCCAATCTTGTAGAGTTGTAGGTGGTATTCTTTTTAATGTAAAAGTGCCACATTTATTATCAAATGATAATGATAAAATCACGGTTAGGCTAAGTTGTGCTACTCGTAACAATCTTCATGCTTCCATGCTCAATTTGAACCATGTTTCCTGATTTTTTTCTTCAAAAGCTAAAACAGAACACATGGCATGAATAAAAAGAGGTCAATCAGGCCACTTTAGAGTAATTTCCTCTGAAGTTGTAGCACATAAGCATAAAAGAATTTCATGTTTTGACGCACTCTCACTAAACTCAAGCCTATTTTCCATATTATAGGCACAATCACCAAAATGTAGGGATGAAATTATATTTTATTGGAAAAAGATGGCAACTAATAGTGAGTGGTCATTGAACAAATCGAAGTGTGGACTTGGTTAACTTTGGCCGTCATGATTCCACCACAAATACATAAGATCAGAAATTCGAGAAGTTGAGGGAAATGTGAACCTGAGTTAGTAAAATACATCATATTAGGTTGATATTCCAATGCAGATGGATAGGAGACTAGATCACCTGTTTTTATTATTCTGTTCTAACTTTGTTTCTTAAAAATTTCCAACCTTATTCTATAAAAATCTATCCATTTAATAAATAGAGCTTACAAAAATTAAAGGGACCAAAATAGATAGCACACCACAGATAGGGACAGGAGGCTTTCAACTCAGGAAGATTACTACTTAGACAAACACACTCTTGCACAATGATAGACAGACAAAGGAATCTAACAAAGAGATATTGGGTCCAACTTTTGATTAGACAAAGCAAGCCAAACCCAACAAAGGAATCACATCGGTTTCTCTATTGCAATAGACAGGCACATGAATCCAAAAGCCAAACTTCACTCATTACCCATCTTTTTCTCCTCCATGGCTCCATCTATCAATTCCCACACCCTTTCTTCTGCTTCATTCAGTCATTCAGATGGAGAAGAAAAGATGGGCAATGAGTCAAGTTTTGCAATGAGTTGAAGTTTATATATATATTTATATATATACATATCTATATATATACATATACATATCTATATATATACATACATACATACACATATATATATATATATATATTAGTAATTAAAAATATAACAATCAAATTTATAAAGTATTAATTTATGTCAAGTATTATCTCGTTAAAATGTTAAAATCATTTATCTTGTTTATAGTGGCAATCATCCATTCGGTTGTAATTATACACTCTTTGAATATATTTTTCTTTCAATTAGGTTAAAAGATTTTGGTATTTAAGACTTTTAAAATTTTAAAAGATTTAAAATCGAAATAAATCATAAGAAGAAAAATGATCTAAAGTAATAAATAAATAAATAAAATACAATTAATGTAAATTTTGTTGTAATTAAATGAAATACTACTAAATTTATTGCGAGAGACATGATATTACTAATATACTTATAATTAATATTAACAACCTAAATTAATATACTTATATATTAATTTAAATGTTAGAAAAAATTCAGTTTAACGCTGTATTGTTTAACTTGAATTTATTGAACCATCAAACTTAGCTATCATGTAGTTTAAGGATTATTAGGTGTATTCAATGCAAGATTTCATCAAAGGATAGCTACAAGGGTTGTATTAGTATAGGACATTATTATGGAATTGCATGAGGGGCTTGCTACACATCAACTTCCTTCATCTACTTGTCGGCCACTTGTCGCCGTCCCCACCCCGCCTTCAGCTCCTCCACTCATTAACCACAGATTGCATCTCTTGTGCTGACCAGTGGGAATTAATGTCCCCTTGATGTGCTATTCATAAGTCTCTCTATCGTCTGTGCACGTATGGCAAACCGTCTCATTTGGATTCATCGGATCCATTTAGGGAGTGACCCACGTAGAGGAACAAAGGTTGCCTTCAAACATGGAGAGAGTTGGATGTACTTTAACGTTTAGCCTCCCCGAGTGGAGAAGATACTCCTTAGCTTTTTCTCTGTATTGGAATAGTCGCATTGGAATGGAAGGTAATTCCTGAGCTACGTCAGGATCTTGGAATAACCTCAAATTATATTTTTTCGCCCTCTCTTCACAAACTTAGGTTTAGCAGTACACTGATACAGTGAATCCATCCTAAATTTTCACATAATCTTAGTTCTATTATATTTAAGGAGGCGATACGAAGTATGAATAAGAAGAAGTCCATTTTCGTTTGCCAACAATCAATGGGAGGATAACAGAAGTAAAGACTGTGGATTCATACTTCCACAATCATTGTTGCAGGGAAGCCTTTCGTTAGTTTCAAACATCGATGTTATCATTACCTTGTCTCATTTCTGGGGTAAAAACAGATTAACCATCATATTGTCTTGTTTTTCCAACTTTCTCTAAACATGCTTGTTCATGAATTTATCCGTTTCCTCTCTCTCTCGATGTACCTGTTTATCTATATACATCAATTACACCACAGGCTAATGTTTTCTACAGGCTAGAGTAAAACTTTCAAACTCAAACCTTGTCAATCAAAGCACTTACTAAATTTTCTATTTACTAGGTACAACTCATAAAAAAAAGAATATACAAATGTTTATGTTGTGACGTATCTAAGACAAAGATAGAAATCAGATTTTTTGTCCATTTTTATTTTATTTTATTTTGTTTAATGAAAGCTCAGCTATTTATTTTGTGAGACCTACGCGAGCTTCATGTGAGTCCCACATAAATAAATGGCTAAGATTTATTGGACACAATAAGACATTATAATATTGGACAGAAGATCTGAACTTAACAAAGACACTGGCGAAGGTTGTTTTTGTGACTAGCTAGCTAGTAGTAGGCTAATTGAGTGAAAGTTGCTTGAGTTTCACGTAACAACAGCATCTATCATTTGTTACCTTACATGTCATCAAATTATTAATTTCAACCGTAAAATTGAAATTAATATATAAATTATTGATTTATATATTAATTTTATTTTTCATTCATTTATTCAATATTTCATTCAAATGTACACATTTTTTGCTATGAAAATAAATTTATGTGTATTATAAGGACGCAATAAATGATAAATAGCACAATTAAAAGGATGAAAATTTTGAAAATTAATTTTTTGGTTGTTTAATTTAAAATAAAGAATTTGACCAGTATACAATGTAGGCAAAAATTGCATGTTGGAAAGCATAGGGCTAAAAAGTTAAAAGACACTTAGACTTTGTACTATAAAAGTAAGAACAACATCAATTAAGCACTGACATTTTTTTTCCTGTCCCATTTTACTTTTGTGTGTGGGACAAGCAAGGTCGATGAATTGTTTTAAAAATATGAAGTTAGTTTATGAAATTCACCACCCAATCGCTTTAAAATTTTTTAATTGGTTTATTAAATTACTTTTAACCATCACTTGGAATTGGAGAAATATATCATAAACATCACTTTTATTTTTTCAAAATATATACCCAGGTGAATTGAGTCCAAGAAGATGCCTAAAGATTATATTTAGGGACTATAAGATAAAAAAACAAAGTTCTAAGAAGAACTTTGAAGAGGTGATAAAGATGGCAAGACTTTGTTAGAATTTACTCAAGACTTGACTTTCAATAGAAAACTTTGACAAACTAGAATATAAGAAAAAGATCTTACATAAAGAGAACGAGATCCTCTGTCCAATATTATGGACTCTTATTCTGTTTCATGAATCTCAGTCATTTATTTATGTGAGTCTCGCGTTTATTTATGTGGGACCCACGCGGAACTCACATAAATGAATGACTGAGATTTATAGAACAGAATAAGATACTATAATATTGGACAGAGGATCCAAACTCTACATAGAGATGTTCTTCTCTCTTTTATAGGTCTTTTAATTTTTTTTTATTCTTGTGTCTTGTATTTAGCTTAACACTTTTATATGTGGTACATTCCCATTAGTCATTTTAGTTTAGTATTTTTTCTTTTTAATTGTTTATTTGTTTTATTTATATATTTGTCTTCTTTGTTGTCTGTTTATTTACTTACTTATTTTATTTTTTATTTTTATTCTTTACCTTTTATCTTATTTATTATTATTTATTTCTTTATCTTTTTATTTCGATTTTGAATTTTTATCTATTTTTATTGTATTTTATTGTTACTTTTTAAGCGGTTATTTATTTATTTTTTACTTGTATTTTCTTCAATCAGTTCTTTAAAAAAATTCTGTTTCTTTTATCCTTTTTTTTCTGTATTTCTATCGGAAACAACTCCTTTACTAATTAAGAGTAAGACTGTATACTTCTAAAGTTCCTTAAACTTGGTGTCTCAATGAGATTTCTACTAAGACCTTGTTATTGTTATTATGTAGCAGGCCTTCTTTTTCGTTCTCTCCAATGGAATTGGTTTTGTTACTTGATCCCTCACCTAAAAATGAAAAGGCCATAATTCAAATAGACAAGATCAAGAAAAGTTAATGAATAAATAGTACTATTACCAATTTGAGATATGTGCATACCTTGACCATTACCGTGCTAGAGCTAATAGTATTATTACCAATGCGAGATATGTATGCATGCCTTGACTATTACCAACATGGAGCTGATCATTGCTACTATAATCATTTGCTATATGCAAAGTAAATAAATCTAGAGTAATATGATTTTTTGTACTATAATTAAAAAGCCATGGAAGATTACTTGGACAATAATGTGTAGGTCTCACAATTTGTACAGAAGGCGATTGCATTAGCTCCTAAGAAAAATTTGCTTGAGCCAAGATATTATTTCGTGGTTCATATTGTCTTCTACATTTATCAATAGGACGATTTTTAAGATTTCAGATTTGTCAGGAACCATAATTTCTGTGGTGAGACCTAAAATTGGTAGTGTTAGGTATCTCTCCAAATTTCAAATACTAGCTATGTGAGTTTTGCAAAGGCGAACTTTGTTTTACTTACAAGTGGTGAACCACTAAGTAAAAAATTATTTGATTGACTCATAGGTAGTAAGTTTTGGTGGCTTATTGAAGAAGCCAATTTATGATGAGATAAACAGGCTTTATCTTTTTTTGCTACAAAAGGATTGCTGTAAAAACTAGAACAGAGGAAGAGAAAAGAGAGGTTTACTCCATTGTTTTGGCATGGGGACAGTAGCTATTTGGTGAGATAATCAAGAGGAAGCGGATCATCATCGACACATATTTGGCGTTGGTATCTCTTAGGTTTATAAAGAGTACTAAATTAATTAGGCTTTTCAATTTATACTGAAACCTAGAGATAATTGTATTTTTTGTTGAGACTATTGTTGTTGGTTGTCTATTGTACTCTTAATTATTATAATATATTGATTTTAGTTTGTGACGATTAGTGTTGTTAAGGTTGTAGTAATTTTCCTCAACAAGTGATATCAGAGATTTGGTTGAAGGATCCTTGTATAGGAAAAATTGCTGCTTGTTTGATTTAGGAAGAAAATAGTGTGAGAAGAGAATGGGTGAAAACAATGCTTCCAAATTTCATGTTCCCTTGTTTGATGAAAAAAATAAACTTTTGGATATGGAAGAGTACTATTAAGGACTTGTTGGTACAACAAGATTTAGATACAACTTTGGAAGTGGACAAGCCGACAAGTTTGAATGATGTCAAGTGGGAGTCGATGAAGAAGAAGGTGATTAGTACGATTCGGATGGCTATAGCTCCGCAGATCAAGTACAACTACTTGAGTGGGATAGATCCAAAAGCTTTGATAGATAAGCTCCAAATTGTGTATGCCTCCAAATTGTTGACTAATATCTTGCGCTTGAGATGAGAGTTGTACCAATTGAGGATGGAGGGGAGTACAATCTTGCAGAACCTCATTAATTTTTTCAACCAACTAGTGTCCTAGTTGAAGAATGTGGATGAGAAGATCACTGATCAAGAACAAGATCTCTTGTTTTTGACTTCACTACCAAAGTCTTACCAACCTCATTATCATGATGTTGCTTATTAGTAGGGGGAAGATTACGCTCGATGAAGCTATGGCGATATTAAGGGAGAATGAATGGATGATGACACATGTTAATGGAGGTTCTTCAGGTGATGGTGATCCAGCAGTAGTTGTGAGAGAGTTTGAGAGAGGGAGGAATTAAGAGAGAAGGGGAAATGGTGCAAGGAGTATATCGAAATCGCGCACGAAAGACTTTAGTAACGTGGAGTGTTACTATTATAAGGAGAAGAGCCACATCCAAAGCTGATGTCCAAAGATGATGGAGGATTGAATAGTCTCTATTTGATGCAAAAGAAGAAGAGCAAGACTAAAGTAGATGATGATGGAGATTCCACTAATATAGTAATAAGTGATGGTGATTTGTTATTGGCTAATTATGGTGAGGTGAAGGAGGGCCAAGAGAGTAGGGTGTTAGATTCGATCGTATCGGTTCATGTTTGTAATGACCAAGCTTTGTTTGATGCTTTGTGCCAAGATGGAGAGTATGACCACATCAACATGGTGGGTGAATAAAAATTAAAGGTCCAAACCATGGGGACCGTAAGGATGAAGCTCGATGATGGTATGACCCGAATCTTCCATAATGTGAGATATGTGCCAAGTGTTAGTGCTAGTCTTATTTCCTTGGGTGAATTGACAAAGTACGAGCATATATATGTTGGTAGTAGGAGGTAGTGCAAAGTGTATCACAGTGCTTGCTTGGTGATGCAAGGGAGGAAGGCCGACAACAACATTTGTTATGTAGAGGGCTATTGAATCCGGAGGGACAAGGTCGTGAAGAAGAAGGTCCAATTCTCGAATGAGGTAGAGATGTTTAGTGAGTTGGATCGAGGGAGGAAAATGTTGAGTATCTCCCCAAATCTCAAATGAGGTAGAGATGTTTAGTGAGTTGGATCGAGGGAGGAAAATGTTGAGTATCTCCCCAAATCTCAAATACTAGCTATGTGAGTTTTGCAATGGTGAATTTTGTTTTACTTATAAATGGTGGCCTACTAAGTAAAAAGTTATTTGATTAGCCCATAAGTGGTAGGTTTTTGTGGCTTTTTAGATAAGACAATTTATGATGACATAAATAGGCTTTACCCTTTTTTGCTACAAAGGGGGTTGCTGTAAAAACCAGAATAAAGGAGGAAAAAAAGAGACCTACTTCATTATTTTGACGTGTGGGATGACAACTGTTTGATGAGATAATCAAGAGAAAGCAGATTATCATCGACAGGTATTCAATTTTGGTATCTCTTGAGTTTGTAGAAAGTATTAAATTGATTAAGTTTTGCAATTTGTATTAAAACCTAGAGATAATTGTACTTGTCGTTGAAACTATTATTGTTGGTTGTCGATTGTACTCTTTGTTATTATAATGGATTGATTTTAGTTCGTCAAGATTCGAACCATGGTTTTTTCCTAGTTAAGAGGGGTTTTTCATGGAAATTGTGTATATGTTGATTTAATTTCTTGCACCTTATTCTTCTTGCTATTATTATTGTTGAGGTTGTAGTAATTTTCCTAGACAGGTAGATGGTTGTGGTTATTGAGTGAGTGGAACGATAAGAGAAGGATAAGAGTTGTTATTTGTGTGAAAGGCTAGATTTACTATTAGTGTGGTATGGTAAATTTGAATAAGAATTTCATACGAAAGAAGATGGGAGTTCGATTCACTGAATGAGCTAAATTTAGGAAAAAGGTCTGCTTTTAAAGATATTGTGTGATATTTAGATCATATTTTTTAGTTCTTATAATTCAATAGATACTTATAACTGATGTTATTATGAAATGGAGTTGAAAGTGCTAATAATTTTTGCTTGTTAATGCTATGAAAAAAGAATCTTGAATTATTTAGGAAGTAAAAGAAATTAGTATATCCATTAATATATAATTTTAATACCATGAAGAGAATTAATAAAAGAAAAACTTATATATTATATTACTTGAAAAATCGCTATTTATACACACGAGTCATAATACTTGATAAGAATGATTATAGATGAAAAAGAATAAAATACAACAAATATGATAAGATCAAACAAAATATTATCATTTCGTAAGAAATAAGTACTTGAGTTTATTGAATATTACGAGGTTAAGTAATCAAATGATCATTTAGATTAATTGTTTGACTTTAATACATATAATTTATAATTTGTTAAACGTGTTATTTATTAGTGTGCATCAAAAGTTGTTGCTGTAAATTTTTTAAAAAATTATTATTTTATTTTTTATATGAGCAAACATAAAAATTATACTGTAAAATTTATCTCACACTAACTTGAGAAGTTCGATGACCTAAAACTTTTTTGAACACCCTTTTCTCCTATTTTTTCATAATAGGCGATTGATTGCTAATGGCACATCAATATATACGGCACTCCACCCTAACCATCGTGATTAGAACCAATGTTATTATATGATCAAGTGCCAACTGCTGCATGCTACTAACATTAAGTCCTCAATATTGGGGCTACCTGGCCAATGAATTACTAAGGTCATGCCATTCAACTAACTTTGATATCGATGTCAAAGAAAATGATGAGTTCACTAAGTTGCATTATTCACTTCTTTTAAGATGGGAAGTTTCATTATTAATGTGATTAGTGCTTATCATGTGATTTTGATACGTAATTTTGTATAAATGACTTTTATTTTAAACAAGCGCGTTCTATTTTATTTTATTAATTAATTATATACTTTAACAAGTGTGTTAAAATTAAAAAAAGGACTAAACAACATTATTATTTTTGGTTAGGCGTCAAGTTTGGTGCAAATTTAATGTGTCTCCTCTACTTTAGCAATATCCAATTATGTACCTCAGTAGTTAGAATTGCGTAATTTACTTGTATCTGTAGTTAATTAATCATGGTCTAGCCATGTAACTTTCAGCAAGAACTCGTTGAAGGTGTCTTTTTCAAGGTTAATGAAATTGTAAGCACGTAAGAGGTACGTCTCCATTTAGATGTTTAGTCTTAGTATATAAAATAGTGCACGACAATGAACGTGGCATATTTGCTAGCTTGTAGCTGTTTTGGTACGTCGAACATATAAAATTGAAGGCTTAATTTGTTTTGTAAATACAGTTTTGAGAAAGAGACCATGTATTATTTTACGCCATTTGACCTTGAATATTAGTTGGAGAACATTTCCTACTGCCTTAAAAAATTGTGAAATCTAATAAATAAGTAAAAAATACTCTTATCTCTAGACTATGATGCTAAATTCATAATAATTAAACTCATATTTCATATTGCACAATAAGTAAAAAATAGTATTTATTAGGATTTAAAAATGTTATAAATTAATCTTTTCCTTAGACCAACTCGTGCAATTGAAATTTTCTAAATTCTATTTTTTAAGGGAACCTAATTCACCAACTCTTCAACGATAGTGAAATAAAGTGACCCTTCTATAGTTTGTAGGATGTCTTCTTCTACTCAACCGCATGTGTGACATAACTTTAGTTTGGATTTGATTCCTATTACGTGAGTAATCATAACAAAATTTGAATAAATTTAAACACGATTATAAGAAATTTTGAGTATATATAATTATGTAAATCACACTAGTTCCTTTTAATTCTTGTGATTTATGGGATGTGCATATATGGATGTATCCTTTGAATTATAGAATATATAGTCACAGATCAATGCCAAAACGTTTAATATGAGATTGAAAACTATGTCATTGAGCATCTAATCATTTTAAAAACATTAGAAGTCCAAGATTCGAAAGTAGCTTTCGATAACTCACACATCACCCTAGTAATTTTCCAAATGTGAACATTTTCATTTTTGGCAAAGTTCTACGTTGGAGCCACTAAAAGATAAACCCTAGGGTCTTGTGGTTTGATGCTCAGAATCTCTAGGTTTTGTTTGGCTAGGGCATTTGATTTGGACTGATTCCCTTAAACAATGCATCGTGACAGCGTTGGTTTGCTTTCTTTTGCTTAATTTCAAGCCTATAGGGGACCAAAATCGCTTGAAATTAATTTATAATGGAAAATGATTAAAAGATTCTTATAATGATAGAGGAGTTCTGGTTTTTTATTGCGACATCAGATTGAGTGTGAATTAATTTAACAAGCACTTCATTAAGTTAAGCAATAGTCGGTCTGTATACTTAATTCCACTTAGTGCAATCTAATTGTACGGACTGGTTAGGACTTTCTCTAGCGAAAGAGACACTTGTCATGTGATTTCACATGGTTAAACAGTACTATATGTTCTTATTTATATATATATATATTATATTTAGTCTAAGGAATAAAAAGCACAACTTAACTTAATCTAACGGTTTTGCGTTAATCCCTCTCCATATTTTATTTATTTCAATGGAACAATGAATGGTACCTTGCAGTATTCTCTCTTAATGATCATTCTGAAGCCCATAGGTTTTATAGAGAAGGACCGTCCTATGATTTTGTGACGTGTGTATGCACAAACAACCTATAAACTATATATATGTGCTTCAAGTTAATATGCTAATAAACACTAAATCAATCTAGTTATTGGTTTTGAAACTCAGTTCATTACTATTGACAAGTTAAATATTATTTCATCCTCGATAGTATGTAATGGAAATTTTGCATAGAAGATTTGTCTTAGGAAGCGGTTGATTTGCATGGGAGAATGATAATAAGAATAAGGATAGATATTATCATTATAATTATGATGGTTGGTTAAGAGAAAGGAATGATTATTATTACCATTGAATG
>JANVCL010000005.1:6084009-6099271 GCA_026546855.1 Erythroxylum incrassatum | reverse complement strand
AATAAGAATAAGGATAGATATTATCATTATAATTATGATGGTTGGTTAAGAGAAAGGAATGATTACTATTACCATTGAATGATTACCATTACCATTGATAGTGGTTGGTTTGTAAAAAATATTGAGAAATAAAAATTTATTATATTTTAATTTATAAATCTTATGTTTTGTGTTTATTATGATCATGTTTAATGGAAATAAATGCATGCATTATTTGAGTTATTTAAATTAAAATCAAAGTAATAATTATGCTATGTATATGTTATACAATTAAGAACATCTTGACTTTTTAATAAACTTTGGTATGCTTAATTTCATCCACCATTACCATCACACTTTACCCTAAAAAATTTCCAAATCATACGCGGACACGGGTCGACCTTTATTAGTACGACCTCTTTTCTTATGAAAACATGAAAGAAGCAAGCAAGAGGTGGCTTCCATAAACTTCAAATATAGTTCTCACTTACCCATCAAATGTCAAAGAATTAATTTCCAAGTAAAATAAAGAGATGAAATTGAAGTTGGGTGATAAATCCCTATAAAAAACTATCATTTCTCCTAGTATATAGATGATGATGACTACATATATAACTGATAGAAGAACACCGTTCGTTGGTTTCTTTTTCTTTCAAGGATGGAACCCCACCTAACTCTTAAAACGACAAATCCAACATTGTATTGCACCTAATCAACTAGCTAATCACACCATGAACTATATAGCAGTAGCTAGTGATCCCTAGGAGTGTGTTTTTAACAAGTTTCGTAGTGCAATGTTGCCAGAATATTATCTCTACGTTAATTGGGAAATTAAAGCCTCAATGTTCCTTTCCATGTATTGATTAATGTTATTTTTAATGCTTTTCTAACTAGTCGTCAGAGACTCTTAAAGCTAGTTTTCTCTTGGCAAGTTCTAAGCTAGCTAGTATTATAATTTCCCTTTTGAATGCAAACTAAAAACGTATAATAGCTTTTGGAAAGTTGGTTTGACATACGTTGTAATGTAATATTGCAGAAAAGCTACATTAGTTAGGAAGTCAAATTTTGTTCACTCCTTTTAATGTAGAATACTATTGAAACGTTTTTGTGAAGCTCCACATTTGAAATTATTAACTTTAATAGCTTCCTAGTTAGTGCTTCAAATGTTCTAAACCTAGTTTTTCTTTTTACACGAGCAAGGTCTGAAGTTAATGTTTGTAGCTTATATTTGTTAGTTTAAATGCATATCACATCAAAAAGTTAGAATACGATTCTATTGTTGCTATCTTTAAGAGTGTTAAGACTTATAAAGGAGGAAAGGATTTTTCATTAAGCTAAAGCTCAGCTTATGATACACTCTTTGCTAAGAGGTGAAGTAAACAAAACATGCTTCAAAACAAAGTTGCCTTATATTGGAAACCTCCGTACTCCGGCAACTACAGGTCAGGACCATTATGATGCCAATTTGAACTAATACATACATATCTGTTTTGTTTAAATAAGAAGAGAATATATAAGAATATTTATACCACTTGATTAATTAATTGGCATCAACCATACACCTGACCGACAAATCCCTCCTTTAAGATTTGCAGAAGAGCAAATACTATGAGGATTCAACAGGCTTTCGTATACGGAGAAGTTGCAGCTATACGTTAAATGATTTTGTGTACTTAGGATGGAAAGGACAAAAAAAAGGAATTACCTCTCAATAAAACTATGAATGAGGAGTAGGAAACTTTTTGAAGACTTAATTAAATGCAAAATTACTTACAAGACTATGAATAAACATTGAGAGCGCAAAATTTATCACGAGATCTAATCATGCAAATGGCCTCGCACATAATCTGCAAACTGTAGCAAAGTTACCTTAGGAGTTGTGAGTGTAATAGCTAAGAAACTTTTGACTTAGTTCACATGTCCATATAATTAAGCATTATAGCCAAATATAAGGCTTTCAACAAGATGAATAATGACTTGTAGATCTCAACTTGATGACCTTAACTATAACCTTTCAATCAACATCCTCTAATTATTCGCCTACCCTTTACTTTTTTCCTATTAGAATGCAAAAGTCTAAAAATAATATAACAGATCTTACCATCTAACCTGAAGTCAAGCTCGACCAATATTGTCAAACCTATAATTCATATAGGAAACTTGGTGATGTATAGTATGTCGATAAACGAAATTTTCTTTATTTCTTTGCACCCATGGTATGGATTAAGTTCGATTCAATAGTGCGATCCTAGCAGCAGTTTGGACAAGTCACTGTTAGTATGTTGGATGAGCAAGCATGCAAGACAAGAACAGAAGTGTACATGAGTTAGATTTTGCAAATCGACCACATGGGCTATGGACTCCACAATACCACATATTTTCTGGGATGTGTCATGCTACATCTTCAGAATGAGGAATGCCCAAAAAAAAGGACATTAATTATTACTATCATCTAGGATTTTATATGCCAGAAAAACTGTGCAGACCCACAAAAGGTTAAAACTCGCTCTTCACCTAAGGCTACAAGTGCAAGTATATATAATAGTGATAGGAATGCCAAGACAGAAATGGAAGAGACAATACGAATGGGGTATATCTAAGGAACCTCAAAGACTTCTAAACCAAAGGCTTGACTACACTACTGCACCTCTACTCTCTATTCTCTCTTTTCCTTCTCTCAACTAAAAGTCCCGATCTTGAAGTCTTTACCATATTAAGACCTCTTAACTGTAAGGCAGTAGGTTTGCCTTCCATAGATAGAACATAGCATCTATGACCCTGGCAAAGCAACATTTCACCTTTCTTGCTATTAAATCCAATATTTGCTCACTTCACTGAGGGCTCAAAATCATTTCTTCATATCCAACACATGGAGCCACCAAGATCAGAAGCGTGCATCTCTGAGACTTCCAGCATCGTATCAGTTTCAAATCATGTTCCAAGGCTTCAAGCTTCAGTGGAAAGCCGACAAGAGGGGGAAGATTTCGAAGACAATGGTCAAAAGGTGCACCAAGAAATCACCAATCATGAACTTGTATTGGATCTAAGTCTATCTAGCAAAGATTCCAACGAAGGTTCGAACCCAGAACTCAACCTCCTCCATGGTATGGACGAGAATTCATTGCAGAAGTCATCAGATGTTCGACAAGGTACTGAAACTGAGCCTCGAGTGTTTTCATGCAACTATTGCCATCGAAAATTCTATAGCTCACAGGCACTTGGCGGTCACCAAAATGCACATAAGAGAGAAAGAACACTTGCCAAACGTGGACAAAGACTAGGCTCAGGCCCTTTTGCTCTTGGTCACCCTGGGGCGAACTCTAATCAATACACTAGCATTGCTTCTCTTCCTTTGCATGGTTCACTAAATAGATCACTAGGAATTCAAGTGCACTCTATGATCCAAAAGCCATCATTTTGGCCAGCATCAACTATCGGTACTAGCCTGCAGTCAACTGTGTATGGTCAGAGTGGATTATCCAGACAGCCTATTGGTCAACAACCAGCAGTTGGTCGTCTTCCATCTGAGAGTTTTCATATGGGATATT
This sequence comes from Erythroxylum incrassatum, assembly GCA_026546855.1. Classification (NCBI taxonomy): domain Eukaryota; kingdom Viridiplantae; phylum Streptophyta; class Magnoliopsida; order Malpighiales; family Erythroxylaceae; genus Erythroxylum; species Erythroxylum incrassatum. The sequence goes on along the minus strand of JANVCL010000005.1, from coordinate 6,095,744 downwards.
TAGCATCTTCATGTGGTAATGGGGTGGCAAGATTTGATAGTTCCAGAAATTTTTCTCCGACAAAGGAAGGAATTGGGAAGTACTGGTTTGATCATGGTGGTTTAAACCCATTGCAAACCAACAAGGACGATTTCCAAAAGCTTGACTTGTCACTCAAGCTCTGATCAATGCTTTGTTTTCTGTTCCTGTCTTACAGTTCATTTTTAATTTCTTTTTGAACTTTTGTTTCTGTCCTTATTTCATGACTAGAGATAATTCACCTACTTAGTTGGTTCTCTTATAATTTACGCTTCTGGCAACAGAAGATCACTATAACAGATTTTTTATTTGTACTGCATATTAAATTGCTATAGAGAAGTTAACCATTTAATTTGCTCAACAAGTATGTTCTCATCAGTAAATTTCATACCTCTCAGTCCCAGAATTTGATATATAGATACTATTCAGAAGTTCAAAGAAGCCTTTGTAGGCTGTTTGAATTTTTCTTTTTTCGATATTGATCACTTGCTTGTCATCGAATTTATAGAACCAAGTCAGCAACAAAAAAGTAAAGACTGTGGAGTGAATAAAGCCTTATTTTTTATTATTAAGGGAAAAAAAACAAGTAAGTGTTCTTCAGAAAACTCATACCAGTACACCAGTGAAATATCTGGAAAAGGGTTTTGCTGAAATCTGGATTATGTGCAATATACGTACATGGATCACCCTAAAAATGACCTTAAGATCTTTCAGTAATGAAACTTCTCTGTCGCTTAATTTGTTCTGGGAAAATTTTGGAGGCTTGTAAATGTCATCTCATATTCTTGTGTTACTAATTTTGTATAAGAGCATGGCCAATCCAAAGTATAAAAGTTAAAGACACAACACGGTCCACTGATGGTATTCGAAGTGGATGGTTGTGATTGTCTAAATGACTTCATCTTTGACCCACTAGCAGTTGAAGAAATAGACCATCTTTAATGGAAGGTGATGGATCAAAGTGTCAAGGAAAGAAAAGAAACGCACGCAGAAGGTTTGGTGTAGCTTGGCATGTGAAAAGTAAGGCAAAGAATAGCTCTCAGCTAGGCAATCCACATCATCTGTGCTATATTTTATTAGGGTTAAATCTTGGCAACCTTGATTTCTTACCTAAGTGATCTTATACATAATCTGGTTCTACCAAAGTAGTGGGTCCAAATCAATTTGATATATGCAATTAAGATCATGCTAATCATAGTACAAAGTCAATTTTCCTATAATTAAGATGTGTTGAACTAAACCAAAGCCTCATTATTGCGACAGGTAATTGCAATAGAAATCTTGGCATTAACAAGGAAAGGTTAAGAGGGACAGGAGTACCACACAAGCCTTGACTTTGTAGTAAAACCATTTTGGAGGGTTTTAACAAGTGATGCAATTCAGTTGGGCTATCCATTTCTTGGGTTAGACTGCCTTTATCTCCTATTATTTTTCTATCAATTAAAATACTACTGCAACTCCCATGATTTTGCCTTTCATTTAAGAAACACTTCATAACACACTTAGAAAGGGACACCCTTAAAAACAAGTGCTCCTATCATTTTGTTGAGTTTAGATTGAGAGAGAATAAATCTTGAAGCAAGAATTGGTCTCCGCTGTTAAGATCTTGCTATTATCACAGCATACATTTTGGTCCACATCTATACTTAAATATTACAATTTTATATCTTTTACTTACTTGACCTTGTATTTGTCTTTTTTTTATGGAGAAGATTCAAGTCCATTATGATAAATGTGGAGCTATCATTCATTCAATCATAACTAAGAGTGGGTAAAAAATTAAGGCAATAAATCGTCCTTTTATTAATATTTTACAAAGAAACTAGGTCACGAATGTTTAATGGCCTGGGGAGGACCAGGTTCGAGCCTCCAGGATTGTGTGCCTGAGCCTAAGTCTAACTTTGTTCGATCTGATCTATTTTTATTTTTTAAATTAAAAATAAAAATATTTTTTTTAATAAAATGATATCATTTTTGTTATAATTATCGAATTTTAGGTCAGGTCAAATTAAGTTGGGCCTGATTAATCCAAATTTAAATCCAAATTCGGCCCAACTAAAGCGCAAATTTCTTCTCTAAACTAGCAAATAGAAGAATCGGTTACCAGAAGATAACAGGAAAAGAAGTTTTAGATTTTTGAAAGAGCTTCAATTTGTTATTAGACGTGTAATGTGGGACTGGTGATAGAACACCATCACATCACGGATAATACTAGCATGAGCTAATGTGCTTTTACATGAAAAATATGTACATATCAATCAAAGCCATCTAAACACAGTTGTTCCATTAATAATTTTTCTTGCAGAAAGGGTCAAAATAAGTTTGAAAGGAAAATGATTGACAAAGCAAGTGTGGAAATTTTCACACAACGATTTCACGTGGAGTAACCTTTTACAATAAAAACTTATTTTATTTACAATTTAATAATTATAAATTTTCTTTATTTAACAATTATAACTCATAAATATTGATTATGTGATTGGTTCTTTATTTTAATTATAAATGTACAAATTACATTTCAGTCCTTGAGTCTCTAGCATTTCTTCTTTTCTGTCCTTCTTGGCCTGTCTATAGAATCCAACAATTCTTGGAGCTTGCAGCAGTATTTACCTCAATGTAATTTGCTTATATATGAAGAAATATGCAGGTACTAACAATAACAGTAATAATCATTTCTTCAAGAGAAAGGTTAAGGTAAATTTTATCTATTAGTGAAGTACAGTTCCAAAAGTTATGGAACTATTGAGTTAAAAATCATCGCCCCATTTCCTGTTAGTTACCTTAACTGAATGTAGTGTTCTTAGTTGATTTCTTACATCCACTGATTTGCTGTGATACCTCCATTCAGATAACAGGAATACAAGAAATGTACTAAGTAGTTCACACACCACTAGTGGCAATCTGTATGTTTGCACTGTGACAACTCAAGATCCAAAGTTTCAGGTGCCTCCCTATCCTCAGAATCAATTATTATCCATTACCCCCATAGAAATACCTTACTTGTCAACAGTTTGAATTTCGTCTGAACTTTAGTAATGTTTGCAACAATAAACTAGAGCACAAAACCAAATGGATGATTATTTAAAATGGAATAAACTAGATGCTCTAAGCAGCTCCTTAGCTAGATAGATAGTTCTATCATTCTGTTTTTCAAAATTGTTTTCTCCAATGTTGAATCTAATTGCCGCGAGCCAACATAACATATCTTGTTGAATTAGCAATTGCAACCGTAGACAAGGTTAAACAGTCCACATCAGTGTGATTGTTAAGAACAATACACTAGAAGCAAGATCACTTATCCTGCTAACAGGGTGTAAGCATGGTGAGTTGGCTACCACAGAAGTCCCAAAAGAAGGCTTTACTTCTGCTCAATGTAGGACTTGACAGTATTTATCCACCTAATGTACTCGCTTCTGTCTTTGTGCTTCATGAACTCATGCAAGAATTCTGCCATATCATCGTCAATTCCCCTTCTCTCCAGGAATTCATAAAGTGCATCTTGGAGTTCGTCGTCCAATTCCCTGTGAACATCAGGATCCACATGATCAACAATTACCATCTACATGCAAAGAGAAGGAAATAAAAATAATAAGATAAAATGAATATGCAAGTGGCTGTCTGGCTGAAGAAGTATTCAGGGATCGGTATGCTGCTCTCCATCATTCTCTTTCAAAATAAAGGATACTAAAGCCCCTACATCTCTTGCACATAGGAACTACAAATAATGGCAGTTTAAGCCAGATGGTAAACAGAAGCAGGAAAATCAGTCATCAGTGGTGCTCAAAGTAAAATCATCCAAGGTTTATAAAGTCCGGAGTTCTACTAATTACATATGGATTACGACAATAACTTTCGATCCATTGAACTAAATAAACTAAAAATGCAATGAAAACTGATGGATCCAACATACTTGAATCCAGGACCAGCATAAGGTTGAGTTAGTTTCTTGTCACTACTGTGTACACAAAGCTTGGTAATTTCTAAGCTATCTGGCCAAGCTGAGCAAATGATCTCTAGTACATGACCGTCACCCTTACAGATATTAACAATCATTGTAATGTGAAGCTTTACAGCATCCTTTATGGTAATACCGCCATCCTTGGAAATTGGAACAGCTCCATCAAACGTGGTTGCTTCAACTTTGATCTCTTCATTCTCCGTATATTTTCTTTTTAATCCAATCCACTGCTCCCCAGGTCTTTGATCAATTATGAATGAATTATATTGGGCGGGAGGCTGCAAAATTGAGGTCACCGTGTATAAAGCAAGCATGAGAAACCATTTTGAAGACTTGGAACAAACAACAATGAATAATACTGCTATCAGCAAAATTTTTATCAAGACAAAACTACGAGGGAATGGCTTATTAGAAAAATCAAAGAAATACATTACAAGTTTGAAAGTTGCAGGATTTTACCAAGATAATATCTCCGAGAAAGTAGAATTCCAACTGTATATATACATTATATCCCATCTCTTTAGAGTTGAAAATGCATTTGATTCATATAACCACTATAAAAACAAAAGGAAAGACCTCACTAAAATTACTCGAGAAACATAGATAAAAACAAGATCAAACCACTGAATTGTATCAGGCATGCAAAATTGCAAATTCTGCTTCTGTCTAGCCCCAAATAGAATAAACACATGAACTTCATATAAACAGCTTCCCACTCCTATAATTTCCATCTAAGCCCGTATTGTAAAAGCCAACGTCACATTAATTTCACTGTCAGTAGCAACAATTAAAGAAAAAGAGCATGCCCATATTCTCAGAATCCAGACATTCACAAATAAAAACACGCATATAGAGAGATAAAAACTAAAACAGAGAAGAAAAGGCAAGGCACTTGATCGGGAGGAGTGTGATCGAGCTCGTATTGGATCTCTCTTCGAAGGAGTCTGAGGATGTTCTCATTGAACGCGGCTTTGCGCATTTCGGAAACGTAGCTTCTGGTGAATTGAATTGTTTGGGCTTGAGGTTTGTCGAGTGGAACATTTAGGGTTTCTTGGAAAGGGTAAATTAAGGCTTTGGGAGGGTAAAGACGAGTTCTGCTTAGAGGTCGAATTAGCCTCGCCATTTCTGTTCAATTGAAGTGATAAACCTAGCACCACAGGGTGGGGTTTAAGGAGGGTTTTCCTTTTGTCTGAAAATATGATCTGTCATAAAAATAAAGGCCTAAGCCCAATTAAAAACCGAAGCTGGTGTCCATCATACTTTCAAAGCCCAAGAAATACTGCTAAGCGGTGTGTTATGATATTTTGGGCATTATTTGTAATTGAACATCTTTAAAGATGAGGTTCATTTGGAATAAAAATCCTAAGCATGATTGGATTTAATTGAAATCAAATCACCGACTAATATAAGACGTAGAGTTTTGGTAATTTTTAAACTCCTATTTGATAACCTATTTTGAGGATAATGACTATGTAAGGTAGCTTGATTTTTAGATATTCTATTGACTATTTTGCAGCTACATTATTGCTTTGTTTCATATAATTTTGGGGGTTGTGTTTGTTGTTGTCTTGTGTAGGAAAAACCGATAAGGATATGGTAACTTGGCAGCTGAATTTTCAGGACTTTTGAATGATCTTTGTTGGGGTGTTGATATTATACTTGGAGGTGATCCAAGTGATACAGAGGTTCTTCTTCACCTTGGAAGAAGATTGTAGGAAAGATTCCTTTTTACTGTAAAAGATTGTACAAAATTTATTCTTCGCTTTAAAAGAAGAATTATAGCGAAATTCCAAGAAGGGTATTGGAAGTTGACATAAACAAGAGTTGTTTGTCGCACCACTATAAATCGATTTGCACTATTTCTTCCTATCATTTTTAATTTATTGCTTACTTATTTGATTAGTTTATATTAAACAATTTTCTCATCCTTGTTCATACTGATTATTATTAATTGAGTACATTGATTAGAAAATTTGTTAAATTTTGTAAACACCTAATTCACTCCCTCCCCTTTTGGGTGTTATAAGAGACTAACACTAATTGTAAAATTAAACTTCACTAGACTAGATTATGATCACTCTATAAAGTTCTTAGTAGAGCATTTAACCCACAACATCAAGCTACATTCTACGCATTTGAACTCAATGTTGTATTAGTAAATGATGGGGATTTTTTTAGTTTTAGGAGTTATTACTGCAATTATCGCGCTAATGACGTATATAACATTGCATATAATGCTAAAGAACTTAAATGATGAAAATTTTATCAAATTATATCTCTAAGTTGGTATTGAGCTTAAAGTATATTAAATTTAAATCATACGTTGGTAATTAATTGACTTGTGTTTCCAATTGAATATGTTGATGAAAAAGGACAATAGTTATGAAGAATTCAGAGACTTTCATATTCAAAGGGTGTGATTTCATATTTTCTAGTAGTAGCAAGGCTAATTGCTCTTCAAAAACTTTGATGTTGATGCAAAATCCCAATCTCCTCTGTTAACAAAATAAGAGAGATATCTTATACAAATCTCCTCTGGTAACAATGCCACAAAAGAATAAATAATTACAATATCGGTCAGCAAAGCAAAGGTACTCTTTCTTCCTCTGTGAAATGGAAGTTGTGGTCAACGAACTTTAGATTGAGTGAAATGACCAATGATCTTTAGAGGTCACTTGGTTCTACAGAATTTATTACCAAGGGTTTTTTTCATCTTATTTCATCTTTAGAAGTCCCTCCGCTTTGGATCCTGCTCCTCTGATCTTGCTGCGTAACGCCAGATATTGCTGTTGGCCTGACAACCGATGTCACTTCTGCAGAGTGCTCTTTATTTTGATGGTCCTTCTCTGAGGACTTGTTTGACTCCAATCTCCTGTTGGTGTCACTTGGTTCTGGGGTGCAGTGGGTTGCTTCTCACTTGTGCTTTGGTCCTTTGTCCCATAGCTACCCGATTGTTTCTTTGGTTCCACTACAATTTCTTTCACGACCTCCTCTAGTTTATCCAGTCGTTCTTTTACCTCCCAAATGTCTGCAGAACGGGCTTCTTTTTCCTTTTTAGCTTTTAATTCCATTTCCTTTGCTATCTCCTCTACTTCTTTCTTCTTTCTCTCCTCAAGCTCCTTATCAATTTAACAAGAAACAAACAACAATCCGAGAGCCATTAGAGTTGGTTGTTAACTGTTTAACTTTGTCGAATAGTATACCAAGTTGATGCAACTTTGCCCAATTGTTTAGCACAAACACTTGGGCAATTTTCATCCATAGAAATGAAGGTGTGTGATGTAATTTGAGTCTCATTTTGGAAAATTTCAATGAGACTAGTAATATAGGTGCAAGCCGAAGCCAAAACCATAAAATGTACAACAGTTTAAACCAGATACATGTGCTCGAAGTCTAGTATCAAGAAGCACCGAGAGTGAAGAAAAATATAGACGATGATAAGATGAACTTCACATCAAAAGAATTGCTAAATGCAGTAATTATGATACAGAAACATCAGGTTCTCTAATCTCTAACACAATTCTAGGTCCATTGTTCTTTTGTTCCTTTTTCTTAATTCACAATAACACATGAACGGCTGGATGCTGACATGACAGTGGAAAATATTATCGGCCTTAAAATTTCTTGAGAGAAGTTATGTTTGGCGATGACTACCCCATACTTTTACGAAGAGTAGTTATGTGGTGCATGTTTTACCAGACATCCAATTGTGCAAGGCAGGACTATGATTTCTTCGGGTTTATCGAAGAGCTTTTTCATAAAACAATGACCATAATCAACACTAATCATGAATGCAACGCAGATACAGAGAGTTTTAACAGAAAGTAGAAGAGAAGAAAGAGGCAAATGAGGTAAAGGTTTGGAAATAAGAAAAGACGATCTATATGTCTGAACTAAAAGAAAAAGAAAGTATCTTGGGAATCATTTCCACTATAAGCAAAGATAAGTTACCGCATCCATTTTTCTCATCTCATGCCGAGCATATTGAGCAACCAAGTACACAGCTGTTATGGAAAATGAGTTCTTTTAGATAGCAAATAGCAAATATTTGAAAAATCAAAGTATGCTTTTTCACTGAAATACCTAATGATGGTAAACAGGCAAAGAACAATTGTACCAAATGAAAATCAATCCTGCAAAAGAAATTGACAGATGTAAGTAAGGAGGACGTATGTCAAAAGGCAAAAAACATTTCTACCAAAACCAAAGGCAGAAAGTATGAATTTTGTGATCACTTCTGTAGCATCGTAAGGATGCAATTCAAATGCTACAAAATTGTTTCAATGTTGAAGTATTGATCTTGAATCCCATAGAAGTACTGGAGGAACTCTAGTAGTGTATCACGCAGCAAACATATATCGTACTTTTTCATTGAGAAGAGCTCCAAAGATTTTACAAAGGACAGAAAGCATAAAAGAATGGCAAGATCACCAAACCGAAACCAGTTGAGGCCTGAATTTATAAAAGCATTGCACCAAGCTATATGAATTCCCTGGTGAATGATCTATAGGCATACATTCCTTGTATGAGAGTTTAATGTTCTCAAAGGACCACCTGAAAATTTTTAGTTCATTGAAATACCTTGTTGTTATCTCATAAAAGAAAACAATCTTTTTGGTCAGTTCAAATTTTGTTATGATCCTTTCATATATTAGAAATCAAGAGAGTCTCATTAAATTATTTCAAATTCTAATGTGTTCAGACCTCTAAATGGTCAAGATCCTATTAAAAACTTAACTAAATGTACCTAAATAAATAAAGAATGGAAACGGATATAGCAAAGCTAATAAACAAGATCTCATAGTAGATCTAAAGCATCAATTCAGCAAGAAGACCATCTTATAATGCCAACTTGTCCAACTGTTGAATCACTAGAAAGAATATCTCAAGTGTCTTTAATACAACTTCCTCACATTCAGTCAAGCAATGTCAAATAATAACACCACAGAATTTCCAAAGCCCAGCATAAACAACAAAAGCCATACTTTATTTCACGAAAAGCGTTGTCGACACCAAGGAGAATCAACACATAACCACTGAACTACTGAAGAAAAAAGGCACGCTGTCTACGTAACAAGCAAGTAGAAAATGAGTATTCCATAACAAGTTCGATGAAATGTCTAAAAGAAAGACAACAGCAGACAGAATTTCAAGCCAACACCCAGCTCAAGAACCAAAGACCCAGATAAGAATCACCAGAAAAAGAGTGAAAAGGGAAAAATATCAATACCCGAACTTCTTTTTCTTAGGTGGGTCAGAGAAGAGGATCTTGGCAGCAGTCATAAAGTCGAGCTTGTCCAATTGCCGATAGGCTTCATACTTGCTCACATTTGTTTCGATCTTGTTGTTGTTATCAGGAGGCCTTGTGGTGCATAATTTTCTAGTTGACAATGAACTAGGTCGACCCAAAATGCGACTGGCGCGAAACATCAGTAGCAATTTGTTTCTCACTTTGTTAAAATCATTATGAAGTAGAACTTCATCACGGAAAAAAATAAAAATAAAAACAGATGGAAGCTCGCAGCGAGCAAAACAGCTGAAAATTTGTCGAACAGTTTATGCGCAACGCAAAGCCTGCTCCTTTAATTGGCAATTGGGCTGAATGCTGCTAATTAATTTGGTTTTAAATAATATTTAAAATTTTTAATTAGTATTAAATTATTAAAAAACTGGCTAAATATTAAAAATAAAGAATTTAAAAATAAATATTAAAAAAATTGAATCAAACTAAACTTAAAAATTAGAAAATTAAAATTTTTACAGTTGAACCGATCGAATTTGTTAAAAAAATGTTTGTTTTTGTTTTTATTTTCGATTTGAGTTTTTTTTCCAATTTTTAAAATTTATAAAATTCACAAAAGGTCACTTTTTGTTTTGTTTTTATCTTTTTATAATCTGATTTAGTATCAACTAAATATATATTATTTAATTATTTGATAATTAAGAATTATGAATAATTTAATATAATTTATTGATTTAATTTCAATTAATTATGAATAATTTAATTTAATTTAATAATTTTGTTTAATTTTTATAATAAAATAAAATTAATTAATTAATTATAATTAAATTTAAAACTAAACATGTTTTTCTTTTTATTAAAAAATAGAAATTAAAAACTAAAAACTAAAATTGAGAACAAAAAATTGAAAGTGAAATCAAACGACCCATAAAAGTACAATAAATTAATATGTTACTTAAGGTTGTAAATAAATTAAATTACGTTTTTTTTCCTTAAGGTTCATATTAAAAAGTTGTTAGAAATAACACATTATTAGTGGACTAATATAATCACAATTTAATTCCATATGCCTAATCACAAATTAAATTGCCTAATGTATGTTTAATAACCATAATGGAATGGTTAATTTGCTAATTGCATTTGAGGCACATGGTAGTACCCTAATTACTATATGTTGGCCCATTAAACTATAGTTCATATCATTCAATTAATAATGAGACAATTAGCCCATTCTACCCCTTAGGGTAGAACATGTCATATACATGACATAAGGTGATATTGTTGAGAGACATACATTTTGTGTGTGTGTTGGGTGTGAAAGAACAAGGGTCTTCTACCATCAATCTCTCTTGCACAAAGTTTGTATTTTTCTCTCTTTGATAGATTTTGGTGGAGCATGGAAATGGTGCAAGTCCAAATACCAAGTATTGGAGGTATGCTTCCATAACTTTGCTATGCTCTAAATAAAATGGGATGTTAGTTGTTGAATGTGGTTTAATGTTGCATTAATTATAGCAATTGGTATTAGAGCACCAGGTCATTTGATTTTAGAGCTTCATTTTCAGTTGTTTAAAAGGTTTTCGGTTGAAATCGTTTTTTGTTGAAACAACTTCGAAATGATGAATTATTGGTTCAGAAGAGATCCTTGGCTGTTGTTGGCGTGTTTTACCTTTGTTTTGGACAAAGAATCACGGTTTTTGGATGTGATTTTTGTGTTATTTTCATAGCTGAAATGGGTTTGATGCTTTCATTTTTTAGAGTACCTTTGGTTGAAAAGGATATGGGAAATCCATAGATTGTGAAAAATGGAAGAAAACGCCTAAAAATCGTCAAAAATGGAGGTCAGAGGATGGATTTATAGCCAGGTCGGACCGGCAGGTCCGCAGGTCTACCCTCCGACCCGGCTAAAGGACAAGGATGACGCATACGGGGTTATCCGACGTCGGGTCAGCGTCCGGGTCGCACGGGTTGCCCGAGAGCTCAACCTACGTGCCTAACCCGAACTAATTTTTGAATTTTATTTTATTTTTATTTATTTTTATAAAAAATTAGCATGCGCGTAGGGACGCGTGCAAACTCTTTTCTGAACCAATTTTTTTATGTTTTGCTCCAAAATTTATTTCTGATTTTCCCCATATGCTTATGCATGAGATTAGTCAGTAATTTTATTTGATAATTCTAATTGTTTTAATCTTGTTATGGCATAAACATGTTTTTGTTAACAATAGTTAATGCTTATTTTTACTTGTTGTAGAATTGAGCATGTGAAACTATTCATGATGAGGAATTTTTTAAATATTAACGTATATTTAAAATTTTGTGTTTTTCCTCTAAATGACGTTAAGATCCATACGGGTAATTAATTGTCCTGTCAATAATTGCTGCTTTGTTAGATGCTTAATATGGTGAAGAAATTTTATTAAAATATTATGAACTGCATAATTTTTCTATCCTTTCGATAGTATATTGATGATTTTGGTTGTGATATTTTAATAAATTGTTCTTACCTGTGAATGA
>JANVCL010000005.1:6068314-6083909 GCA_026546855.1 Erythroxylum incrassatum | reverse complement strand
GTGTTCTTTAATATTGTGATGCTCTAAATAAAATGGATCTTGGTTGTTGAATGTGTTTATTGATGCATTTAATATTAACAAAAGTGTGAAAAATAAGCAATAAACAATAATTTAATTTGTCAATTAGAAAAACAACACCATTGTTGAAGATTATATATTTAATAAGGTCATACTATTTGGATTGAATGCAATTGCACTAATATATCTTTAGTTAAATAATAATCTAATTATTTTAAGTTATATAATTTTTAGCATGTTAATTTAATAATAAATTTAATAGGGCGTTAGGAAATAACCTTTGTATTCGTTAGGAGCAAAACCTTTAATCACGAGCTTGTTATAAAGAATCTTCTTCAATATCTCCAAAGAACATCTCATAATAGTGTTTTTCTCCAAGGTTATTCACCAGAAAGCTAGTATAAAGCCAGACATCGACACCACCACTGTCATCAGCAACTTCAGTTGAGAAAGAAGACAATGACTTTGTATACACAAGGACGCTTTATACTAGCTTTCTGGTGTCTTACCTTCATGGTCTTGCTAGCAAAAGCTACCGTGTTGTAGACGGAGGCACACGGATCAGTGGTGCATTAGGTCCTTAAAATTATTAAATATTTTTTATTTTTAATTCATATATATATATATATCAGTGTGGAGTTATTTAAGAGTTAGTGGTACATTGGAGCCTTTAAAATTTATAAAAAATAAATATTTAAACCCTCTTATTTTAAATTCTTGACTCCTTCACTAGCGACGAGCATGATTTTGGTTCATTGAGGAGACCACCACTAATCTCTATCATTTCATCTTGGACAATGTTTTCATTCTATCGTTCACTTGTTATCTTGATGTACCATAAATAAGACATTTTTTAATATTTTTAAACTCCTTCCAAAAGATAGGACAATTATAATAACAAGCATGTATTGATATATATGCTAATTCAAGGTTCTTAACTTTTTTTTTCGTGGTAAGATTTGGGCAATTTGTGATCAATCGGCAATGCATTATTAAGTAACTCAATCAATATATCCAAAGATTTATTACTCAACCTATTATATACCTTCAAGTGTAACAGTTTTGTAACAAAATATAGTTGTAAAAAATTAGAGAACCCTAGATATAATTTTTCTTGAGCTATTTTCAATAATTTCTTAAAATTATCTTTTATAATCCTACTAAATATATTAGGAAAAGTATTATCATCCATAGTCTCTATATAATTACCTACATCATCTAACATTTATTCAATTCCATCATATACGTCGTCATTATTATCATGTTGAAGTAAAATATGTTTATCTGTTTATTTAAGATCGCAACGAATTAAGTTTTCTTGTTGAATTTGATGTTTGGAACAACAAAAACTTTTTTTAAAATTTGAAAAGAAAAGAAAAAATTTAAAATAAGGAAATCAATTAATATAGTTGAAGTTTTAATCCTCAAATTCATTTAACGTCTAATTAGATTAGAATTAGTATCGAAAGCTCAATTTTAATTGAACTTTGAATGAAAATGCCAATTTCAAGTTGAGTTTGAAGTCTAATAAATTTAAAATTTAAGGGTATGTTTATTTTTATTTTTTATTTTTTGTTATCAATTTTAGTTAAAAATTTGTTTAATTGAGTTTTTTGTCTTTATTTTTTATTTTGGTTTCTTCCGGTTCTCGTAATATATCAAAATCATAAAAATAGTTTTTATTTGTTGTTTATGTTTTTTCACAATCTAATTTAGTATTAACTAAATATATATTATTTAATAGTAATTATTAATAAGAATAAAAATTTTACTTTAAAATTATATTTTAATTAAAATATAATTAAATTACTTATTTTCATAAAATATTTAATTTTTTACTTATAAAAACTAAAATGTGCAAAAGTTTTACTTATCTCTACCATTTTATGAGTTTCTTCCTTTACAACTGTATCAGGAGTTAATTCCCTGAATTGCTTATTTACTTTACAACTAAATATGTTTTTATTTTTATTTTAAAAAATATAAAACAAAAGCTAATAGTTGCAAAAAAAAATTTATATAAACTTAGGTCTTGTGAAATTAAATTTTAAAGTTGACTTTAAATCGACCGGACACGTTACCACTATACTAGGCAAAAGGCTTGAGATCATCTATTCTTGTGGAGATCGCACATTGGTTAGAAAGGAGAACAAAATACACCTTATAAGGATATAGATACTTCTTTTTCATAGACGTATTTTTCCAAATCTAAAAAGAGCAAAACCGTGAGAGTTTTGGCTCGATAGACAACCCAAAGCGAACAATATTTATGGGCGGATAGTCTAGGCTGTTACAAATGGTATCAGAGTTGGTTCCCAATCCGTTGTATCAATAAAGACGCTTGGTCCTAAGGGGATAGATTATGAGATCTCACATTGATTAAAGAGGAGAACGAAGTACGTCTTATAAGAGTACAAATACATCTTCCCCATAGACACATTTTTCAGGTACAAAAAGAGCAAAACCGTGAGGGTCTTGGCCCGATAGGCAACCCAAAGTGGACAATATCTATAAGCTGATGGTCTGGGATGTTACAAATAGTATCAGAGCCGGTTCCTAACTCGTTGTACCAACGAAGACGCTGACCCTAAGAAGGTAGATTGTGAGATCCCACGTTAGTTAGAGAGGAGAACAAAGTACGCCTTATAAGAGTACGAAGACCTCTTTCTTATAGATGCGTTTTCCCAAGCACATGGAAGAGTAAAACCATGAGGGCCTTAGCTCGATGGGCAACCCAAAATGGTCAACTCGGGCCAAAATCAGGTCGAGTCAAATTTGACATCTCTATAGGCAATCACTGGATCTCCTAAAAAAATAATGGCAAGGGGTGAGCTGCCAACTCAGTGAAAATAACTAATCTTACCTTTAAAACCAAGTAACGCAATAAATAATTATAACTATGAGTTAACTAATTAAATCGTACATATAATACATATATACATAACAATCTTCAGCTTAATTTAAACAGTTATCAAACATCTCAAAAAGTTCACCAAATGATAATTACACAAATATTAAGTCCAATTATCATTTATGTTTTATTCCAATATTTAGTTGAATTATCTAGGCCCAGCTTAAACTAATAGACGTACATCCAAGGCTCTGCTAGCTCATCTCATCGTAATCTTTCATTAGTTGAAACGTAATTAAATGTATAAATATCGACACAGGGTATCTCAATTTCTCAATATCTCTTAGTACTCTGGTACTACTCCAGTACTTAGCCATCGACACAGAATATCCTGGAGACTCAGGATATCCTGGTACTATTCCAGTATCTAGTCATCTATAAAAGACATCTCTGGAATTCAAGATACTCCAGTATCTACTCCATAAATAGATACATAGCTACCACTCACTCATATCGACTCAACTTATCCATCTAAGACTATCGAATGTAACATATCCTAAGCAAGCTACTGATTCTCAATTTTCACCAATTATTCACAACTTGCTATCTACCCAGTCTCTATTTAATTGAAATTTTTTTCATCAACTTAAGTATTGACAAAATATAACAATGAAACACCTTATAATACATTAATTATTTGATAATTAAAGTAAACATAATTCATGTTTGTAATTATTAATCATTAATTTAATTAATGACTAATTCAAAACACAATTTATTAATAACTAAACAATACTTAATTTTAAGATTAAAGTTCAAGGTTATCCTTACCTCGATTTCGGATTCAACTAATTGATAATCTCAATTTCTCCTTAATTGGACTTTCGGCCATAGAATTTACAAAATTCTATTAGACTAATTTACAAAACATTTCTAACCCAATTATACTAATAATCTAACATTATTCTCTTTTCTAATTTATTCTCAATTATAAAAATAATAATATCCTTATTAACATAACCCCTATAATTATTAAAATACCCTTAACTAATTAAAGGTCTCATTTTAATCTCATCATTTTCAATTAATACCAAAAATGTCCTTGCAACTATATTCTAGATTTACCCTTCACTTTTCTGCATTCCTTATTCTGCCCTACATGCAACTTAAATTTTCAAAACAATGTTATCACCTTCATCCTCTCCACTTCTCCCATCTCCTCTTCTTTTATCATTTTTCAGCCTTATTTTTTTCATTTTTACCTCTTTATGCAACTTCAATTGTCTCAATCAACCAAAGCATGCAAACCAACTACAATCTAGTGTAGGATGATCAAAATCACACCAAAAAAACGACATAATATGACTGCTGGAATTCACCTAAATGTAAGGTAATTTGAGGTTGTCAATCTCTATAACTCCCTCAAATTTTTCTTCAAAACAAACAAAAGGAGGAAACTTACGAGGAAAGAGTTACATGCAGATAAAAGAGTGGTTTTAGACACACTTACCAACTGGGAAGTAGAGAGAAAAGTGAAGAAGACGGTGGCTAATCCAATTTTCATATTCTAGTTATTTATACAAGTTTAAAGGTTTTTATGGAATGGGCTGCTTATATTATATGGGCTTCACAATACCTGATTGGGTGGCACAATTTGCGACATTTAATGCAAGCTGCTATGAAGGAAATCCTTTCCTTTGTGGGATGCCATTGCCGAAGAGATGCAGCACAGCAGCACCACCACTGTCATTGCCAAAAACATCCGTCCAATGGCTTTCTAGACATGAATGTGTTTAAAGTCAGCTTTCTTTGTTTCTTAGTCATGTGTCTAAATTCAGTTTTCTTGTTTCTTACTTCATGATCTTGCTAGCAATAGCTGGTGTGTTACACATAAACCAGCACTGGCGACGAGCATCGCTTTGGTTCATTTAGGAGACCATCACCAATCTCTATTATTTAATATTGGAGAATGTTTTGATTCGGTTCAAGGTCAGGAACTCATAGCCTGTGTGACCTGAAGGGATTAGACTTGTTTCAAGTTTTGAGTCATCCATGTCAAATTCTCCGGTGATTAAGAAGATCACATTGCTTGTTTTGCCTTTATTTTGGTTCAACCTTGCTTGTTTACATTTGACTTTATTTTCTGTGCCAAATCTTATGTTACAATACTTGCGTCAATATTTTGTTACAACATTACTCTAGATTGTGTTTGTTTCTTAAAATAAATTCAGTTCATGTTTTTGGTTCCAACCAAGAGGTTGATTCGACAATAGTATCAATACAAAGTTAAAGAGCTAAATCTAGTGTAAGACCAAGCAGGTACTTCAAATATTAAATATTCCTGCCAGCAGATGATCCTTTTTTCATATTTCTCACAAATAGCTTCCCTGGAATAGTCATGGCCACCCATCTGACGAGCTTCTTATGCATGCTTTTAAGCAACGCCATACTTGGACCACTTCACCTGAGAGCGGAACAAGGATTATCATTGAGACTTGTCTCAATGACATACAAATTCCATATTCCTGTGAAAAAGTTTCAGCAGAGGATACAATAAATAGCAAGCCAACAAGTTGGAGGATGCATCCAGACTAGCCCGTTAGAAGATCACGACTTAGCTTTACTCATCACAAATGAATTTTCTTTTGATATAAGACGGTGTAGCTATCTAAATATTCCAATGAATTACAGTTCAGCTTCCACTGCTTGTTTCAGGTTTCTGATCAACCTTCCTATACCTGAAACCCCTAGCAATCCATATAAAAACACACAAGTTTACAGCACACAAAACAGCGTTCACCCAGTAAAAGTAATTAAGATGTGCACGATTAAGATTGCTGCCAAGCCAAGTGTCTCCATATCTTGAGCTGATTGCCTGCACAATGGATATAATAGCAGTGTTAAGGAAGCTGCCAACTCCTATTACGCTTAAATAGCATGCACCTCCTAAGCTTCTCAACGAAAGTGGCATTTCGTCGTAGAAAATCTGTGGCAATCCAACAAGAGTAAACACATCTGCCAGTGCACCTAAGATGTATTGTGGTAATAGCCACCACACACTCATAGGTATCGTCACTTTTGGCATGTCCAATAGACCATACTCTCTTGCAGTATTCACTCTTTTGGTCTCTACTAATGCAGCCACCGACATCTCAAGCACAGAAAGAAACAAGCCAATGCCTATTCTTTGCAAGATAGTTATTCCAGTGGGGTGTCCAGTTAACTTTCTGACTACAGGAACAAAAACTCGGTCATAAATTGGGATGAATATTATTATTAGTGAGGCTACAAGACATTGAAGTCCAGATGGAGGAAAATTGTGAAGAGGGCCAATTGATCTTATCATAGTGCCTCCTTGCTTGATGAAAAAAGTTGAGAACATAGCATTCACATTGGTGAATATTAATCCGGTTAGCCATATGGGAATGAGGCGAAGGACAAGTTTCACTTCTTCTACTTGGTACGGAGAGCACAGCCGCCAAGGATTTCTGGTACTTCTGGAGGCATCAACCTTGTCGATGATCATTGCCTTGTCCAAAAATCTGCAGAAGTTTTTGAGCTTTTGATGAGATTAAGACTAAATTGGAACCCTAGAATCTATGACATGGCCTTCAGCCTAAATATTAGATAAATGCTGCAATCAAGAGCACCATAACTATTCCTCATTGAATTGGAAACCTAACAATTACTGAAACAAAGTAAAAGAAAAAGTATTAGACATTCAACATGCTAAAACCAAATTTCAAACTATCTACTAAAAGGGAGAGGCTGGTCAATGGTCATGCTGTAAACAGATGATGCCAATTTTGACAGATTGCACAAACTCTATTTTTTATTATTATTATTATCAGAAAAGATATGAAAATATTTCCAAAAATTAACAATTGATTTGCATTGAAAAATCGGAAGGTATAGTTTAAAGATGGACATAGCAGGCGATACACACCCCAGTTCAACACCAAATTCTGTGAATCATGACTGCTTTTAATTTGTGCTAACCGGTTATTGATTATTGTTTAATTGCATGTAACCATTGTCTTTCCAATACAACCACCCAAAAACTGAAGGCAAGTCTACTTTCTTGAGCCAAATACACATTGATTTGAGGGTACCTGAATAATTTAGTTTGTGATACAGGCTGTTTATCCTCATCAGAACTCCCAACGATCTGTTCATAGTATAAATTCCGGTTACCAAGGTTATCATCAGTGCTAGTGCGCCACTTCCTGACAGCTGCAACAAGCACTTGAGCAACCATAACAAAGGGGCTCCCTTCTGCTCTGTGTACCTTGTATCTCTTAGTTCCCAATAAAAACAGTATCAGTGCAAAAGCCATTGTTGCTGCCAATACTCCAAATCCTGCTGCCCATCCAACGTTATCCTATTCATAAAGTGATGAGAATTACAATAAAAAATCTGACAATGGAAGATAATCATTGTCAACAACTGAATTAAGGCCAGGTTCATTACAAGATCATCCTCATTAACTACTCTTTCTATACGCATCATTCCTGCGCAATTAAATTCATGTGTTGCAGGATTTTTTCTGGAACATCAGAAAGCAATTCTTGCAAAGTTTATATTCATTAAAGAAAGGAATTCTTCCATCAACGAGGACAAAGGGACTATATTGTAAATATTTTTCTTACAATTGCTACACTTAGTATCTAGTACTGATTCTCACTTAGCTCAGAAATACTCACACCGGAGTTCTATATGGTAACATACTGGTTCAAAACAAATATCAGATTAAGGCATAAGAGGCCCAGAAAAAAGAAAGTTCAACAATTCCAACCCTCAAGTCAAACTGGCTATAAAGACTAAACAAGAAGGGACTTCTCTAACCGAGAAAATGTTAAGCAAGTTGGCAAGCATTCTAAATGGTTTTCATAAAGTAACCATTCCATCTCCAGTGCACCCTACTAACTTAAAATGCATACCTGAAGGCACGTCTAATTGATAGAATGAGGATAGATTGAACCCAAGCTCAATTTTGACATCCTCAGGTCTTGAATTCTTATGTATTAGGTCAGTTGTTTGCTTATAAATTTTCTGAACAATTCATACCAAATTTGTTTTCCTCACCAGAAAATAAAACAGCTCAGTTGACAAAAGCCAAGAAAGAAAAGAAAACCAGCGAAAATTAGCAAGGTTAGAAGTGCAAACACCATTTAAGTCCCCATTCTATTTTTTCACATACTTGAATTGTCAAAATCAAGCACGCAAAAGCAGAAAAAGGAGATTGGTCCCAGTTGTCACACTCGAAGAGTCAATACACCTTCCCATCTTGACATTACAAGTACTGCATTCCCATTGGCCAACTTATAGAAAAAAATAATTGTAAAGCAAGACTTTTCATGCTAGATCTTTCAGCTTTTCTCCATTGCAATCCATTGATGTTCCTAGTTCTTGGAATTATAATCTTCCCTAAAGGTTAATCTCTTTTAAACATATTGCATTTACTAATCTGACATCATGATAAGTGTTGAAAATTTACCTGCAAAGTGATGACAACTATAGTTGAAAAGAACATGCCACCCATTATGGCCACATACCACCAGTTGAAGAATGAGTTCTTAGCATCCAATTCTTCAGGCTTGTTTTCATCAAATTGGTCGGCTGCAAATGGTTGCACACAGGGCCTAAACCCTCCTCCACCCACAGATAAGGTGTAAAGCGCTATGAAGAATACCACTTCTCGATGACTCAAAGGAATTACTGATACTGACAAAGTTAACAAAACCATTCCCTGTAAGATAAATTCAGGAACAGTCAGAGATAGTGAAAAGGCTATGGGGAAATAATTCTTTTGAGCTAACCTCCATTACCAGAGATAGCTTCCAAATCATGAAAGTTCAATACTTTTAAGGGAAGGAAGGAGGGAGTAGATCAAATCCCACAAAGTTCCTGTGCCTTTGAAAACTTTTTGACAGTAAAGAAAATGGAAAACTAGAAAAAGGAAAAAGGAAAAAAAGATTAAAACTTTAAATCCAATTTTTAGCAAACCCCAGGCGAAAATAAACCTTGAATCGCTAACAACAATGAAACAGTATGTGGGGTAAACAAAAATATTCTTTATAGAGAGTGAACTTACCATTAAATATATGACGCATGAAACCGCAATGGTTTTGTAACGTCCAGAGTAGGAGTCGGATATGAATGCTCCGATCAACGGCAAGATTGCTGATATGCCAACCCATGTATTCACGTTCTTGGCTGCCGTAGCCGTGGTCTCTCCGAGAACAGTTGTCAAGTATATTATGAGGTTGCCAAGCAATCCATAGAAGGCAAATCTCTCTGCAAACTCAACAACTACAGGAAAGTAAAGATCAATAAACATGTCTATTATTGTTCTCCTTCGTACAAAAGAAGAAAACTTGATATGAAATTTAGGCTTACAGATGATGAAAATAGCAGAACTCCAACCACCTCTGGTTGGTTTTCGTCGGGTAGACTCCGTCATGATCTCTTCATGGCCACGTTCAATCATGACTTCACACACTCAGATTCCCAGGGTTTTACATTAGAAAGAGCATACCAAACAATCTTAAGTGCCTTACTTGTTATTCACCGCTGATATTAAAACTCCGTCTGCAGTCGACTTCAAAGACAAAAAGCCAAAGGGCCTCCCCCATCCACCGTTAAATTTGGTAACCGAAGACAGATAATTTTTTTCTCCTTTTGTGCAAATTTAGAATGTTGGGTAGAACGGTAGAACCAGAGATTCCTAGTCAATTAGACCGGCGGACATTAAATCTGCAACAGATACTTAATGGTTGAAAATGCGTCCAGGTACATTGTTGTACAAGAAACCGAACAACGACAACCCAAACTAGTACCATGTATTTTCTCAGATATTTATCAACCATGTTTATATACAAGCTTGGAAGACAGTTACCACTTACCAGTTACCACTGCCTAACTGTTCTTGTCTCCGCGACACTTGGACAACGGTTAATCCATATATTAAGAGTAGAGGAGATTTATTTGAAGTGGATTCCCTTTTCTCCTTGTGATGAACTGATGACAGGTTCTTCTGATTTTTTCTACAGTTGAAAAGTGGGAAGTTTCTTTTCCAACGAATTTTAAAGAGAGAGTATTCATGTGAGATTGTGTTCTCATGGAAGCTAAAGCAATGAAAATCAGGGCTACCATCAGCTTATTCCTTGGTTTTTGCTCTCAGGACATCCAATTTTTGCCACTGCTGTTTCAAAATTTATTGCAAATAATTAAAATTTTGACAGAAAATTAAATCAATTAAATTATATAGAATCAAAAAGTTAAAAATTGAATGAAAAATTGAACCAACCAATTAACCTAACAGTAGACAAGTCAATAGGAAGTGTCGGTATCAAAATAACAAGTGGAGAGAGAGTCATAGTTGTGAGGACAATATAGAAATAGTAGAATAAGCTTTTTCGGAAAATTAAGGCAATGTCATCCAAGATCTTAGGAAGAGTTTTTGTGACGAGAAGAAAGTACTTCTTGATGTTTACATATAGAGAATGCTCGTGATATAAGGGAAGAATGAGATTGCTTTCTTGAGAAACTGAATTCGTTTACAAGTCCGAGTTTCAGAAAAACCTGAGCTTCCTTTATTCCATCTTCCGTTGATGTCCTTTTCCTTATTGTCTCCCGTGTCCGATCCTTTTTTCAGCTAGCTTTTGTGCTTCCCCGCTTTTGGTGGCCTTGGCTCTCTGATTGGTTATTATTACTTGATTATTTCCTCTTTTTTATTTTTCATTTCAGCCCTCAAGTCTTTTTTACAAGCAAGTCCTTAAAATTTCAGAAGTGTCGTACTCTATTGGATCGCACCTTGAAGTAGGGAAGAGCTCCAAAAGTCTCAAAGCAACATATGCTTTGTCAGTTTACCTCTGTCTAGCATTTGGTATAAAAACAAACTTGCAGCATCCGGACATTAATGGATGTACGCTCTATAAAATTGAGATTGAAACTTACTTAGGGTAACATCTTCCCTTCCAAATAGAACAAAATTTATCTTACTATTATCGCACTGTTAAATCTTGAAGGGAAACAGAGACTATTCGGCTCCCAGATGCAAAGCAGCGATATCTTAACGAAACAACAGCAAACCTACAAACTCAAGATCAATAGAAACACGAAGCTCTGTAAGGGTAAGAATACCCACAAACAATTAGATGAAGATCATGGCCACGCAGAACACCACCAGCTGAACAAGTTCCAGAATCATAACACCAATCATAACTGGAATTAATCTTAAAGTCGACTATTTAAACAATGGGCTAAATCAACTCAGAATTGATTCTCCTTGCTTGTATAATCGACTGCTCTTTTAAAAGTAGAGATAAAGCATAACAGAAAGAAAGGACACCTTCCCACACTATCGATTTGAACAATGTAAAATGACTGTTCAATCTAAAAAACAACAAAAATGGGGGGTGAACTCATTGAGATTACGATGTCAAAAAATCAATACTATGACAACTTTCAATCATGCATTGTGTTTACATTTTAACTAAGCAACTTACTTCCTGGTACATTGAATAAAAAATCTGTGTGGCATTTAAGCTTGGTTTTCCCTCTGCTTTTAGCACCAAGAAAAAGCTGCTTCTGAGGAAGCATCTTCGTCTTATAAAGATAAATGTGCAGAAAGCGCGTCCAAGCACTAGATCTAGGATACTAATTGACTAGGAAATTATCAGTGCAGATACGAATTAGCATCCTTGATTGCAACTGTTGATATACCATCACATATTCAATGAATTGATTGCACTATATCTCTTAAGAATTAGTTGAACGACAGAGGTAGTAACAACTATAGTTGAAATATAATCACAATAAGCAATAAAAGTTTACACCAGTTCACAGACAAGCAAAAGAAACATAAGCTTTGATTAGAAATACTTCACTTAAGAATAAAGATGATACCTGTTAATTTAACGTATGAAAGAAGGGCACGGATTGGATTTGCCTTACATTCCCAACATTTGGAAAAACCATCAGATTGATAAGTAAATATACCATTCTGGAAGATCAACATGAGGACATGCAGAGGATATAAAAGACCACATTACTGAATCTATCTCAGCAAACTTTATTGCATACCGGCCGGATAATTACACCTTTTCTGCCAACTTTAAACCAAATCTGACCAGACATGTTCAGGTGGTGTCAAAGATTTGGAATTCAGCTGCTGCACCAACTAAATGTCTGAACTCGCGGCAATTAGAAACTTGGATATGTTTCTTTTCTTGTTTTGCTCTAGCCAACAGTCCCTACTGTTTTATACTTCTTCTGCTGTACAATATACTCTCCAACTCGCTGGGCTTTCACTCTCATTCCCTCTATGATCTCTTCAGTGGCATCAACTATCTGCTTTGGTAAATGGACTTCAATGAAATCAAACCATTCCCCCAAACTCATTTTCTCCAAATTTGGTATTTCCTGCCCCTTGTGCAAATCCTCGCATTGTTTAACATCGGCAGCCTCATTCAATGTGTGACCGCAATTGTCCTCTAAACTCAATTTCTCTGCTTCTTCTTGTACATGAACAACCTCAATATCCACCTCCTGATTTCCACCGTCAAAAACTGCAGTAGAGTTCCCTCGAATAGCCTCTTCTTGGGAATTCAATCCCACATCAATTTCATGCGTCCTCTCTTCTTTCACATTATTTGCTTGTGCATTCTTTCTCCTCCTGCCACCCCCTCGCGTCTTCTTCTGTTCAACCCCCAGTTCTACAACATCCGTACACAAATTCTCAAGAATACCACAATCCTCGCTCTTTAAAGCTCTATTTCCAGCGACTCGCTCACTATTCGAAGGATGGGCCGCTTCTCCTTCGGTCTCTGGAATCTCAGTCAAAACCCTAGCCCTCCTGGGCCTTCCTCTTCTCGGATTGGGAGCAGCACTTACCTCCAAAAGGCCCTCAACCATTTCACTCTTCTTCTCAGTTTCTAGGGTTTTATTCTGTTCGTTAGCTCGTCTCCTAGGGTTGCGTCTCAGTTGGGGGGCGGCAGCGATCTTGACGTGGATGGAGGTGGACTCGCCGAGCTTGATGATGTCTCCGTCGCCGAGATGGAAGGGCTTGAAGGGAGGGAGGGTGATGGAGTTGAGAGAGGTGCCATTGGAGGAGTCGAGGTCTTGGAGGGTCCATCTACCAGAGTCGGATCCAATAGTGAGGTGTTTGGAGGAGATGCCGTCGTCTTTGATGGTGAGGTTGTTGCCGCGGACGATGCGGCCAATTCGTACAGTGGATCCGGGTCGGAATTCGAAGATGTCCCCTTCCCGAGGGCCCTGAACAATCACCAGAGTCAGAGACGGGGTTTCCATTTGTTAGAACAGAGAGAGGGAACGAGTGGGGTTTGAATTCAAATGTTAACCAGTAAATAAATAACTTTTAGCGCTCCCTTTAATGTAGAGTTTCGATAAAATTGGTGACTCTTTGTGCGCGTTAATTATTGAGCTACTTTTTTGAGAGATTAAGTGAGATCAAACTGTGATTCAATCCTTCAGCAATAATTGGGTTTGTGATTGAGAGCTTTTAGGGTCGGAGATGAACCTTTTGAGTCCAAAGTTTCGATAAAATGAGTTATGGAAAGTTATGAACTAATCATCACGTGAACTGAAAATAACTATTGTAAACTAATTATTAAACCATATATAATAAATACTCAATAGTTGAAAACAATTACTATTGACTTTTTTTAATATTAATAAAATTTGTATTATGTTTTAAGCACCCTCCGGTCCACGTCCCCTTTCCTGTGCTGTCTCCGTGTCATTCAATCTCTTCTACATATTTCACAAATTTAAATAAAAGAATTTATAGTTTAAAAGATTTATCTTTTATTAAATAATTATAAAATTAGTATATAAAAAATGAAATAAAGTTGAAATTTTTTAAAATATAATTTAAAAAGAGAATATTATTACTCCTAAAAAAGTTAAAGTTTAATTAAAAAAGAAACCATTAAATAAAATTTAGTTAATTTATTTTTATTTATAAAATATGTTAGTTTACAAATATTAACTAATTAATTAATTAACTAATTTTTATGATAAATATTATTATGTTATATTAAACTGTTAAATTTTTCATTTCAAAGTTTTTATTGTTAAATCAATCAAATTAGTTTAACTTTTTAATTATCAATATCACGTGCGTATTAATTATGGATAGGATTGACTATTAGGCTTGAGCCTCGCTTGGCGAACCCAAGCACTTAGATATTAATTATGTCCATACTTAAATTTTGTTATTTCATTTGATTGACTATTTAGATTAATGAGTTGTTATATTAGACTTTGATGGAGATCTTAAGCCAAAAGTGAATAGAACTGGTCTGGTGGTTGTGGGAAATGTGTGGATAATTTTGAGTTTTATCAGGTGAATTGAGAGCTAGGTGTTTGAAAGATGTTTTCTGGGTTATGGGCTGAGAATTTGGTTTTGATGAATAAAACAGACTTGTAAAACTTTTTATGAACTACAAATTCGTCTCAAGGTTCGGCTCAATCAAGTGAATGGTTGAAAAGTTATGAAAAGTTTTCTAGGAACATATCTGACTAGGTGATATAATGAAGATGGTCGAGAAAATTGGCGTTTTTGGTCAGGCTGAAATTTGACCTAGGTAAAATCGTTAACTGGAGATTTGTAAGTCAAGATGTGAAGAACAAACTTGGTTTCGAAAGTTTTTCAATTTGATGAACAAATGAAACAATAAACTGGAAATTGCGACCGTAACTCGAATAGAATCTGGGAATCACATAACGCAAGAACAAATTGAATGTTTTTGGCAAACAAGCAAACCCAATGATTATTTTCAGAAAACAATCAATCAAACCCTACAGAACTTGATCTACCAAATGAGAGAAAATCTCACAAAAAATTCATTCACTTTTCTGGTTATCTTCCAAATGGAAACAAACTAGCTTTCTAGCACCCCAACCTCGCAGGACACGTACCCGACATCCATGATGATATCTGAGTACGTACCTCGTAAGGGTGGCATGCTAAGACAATCATTTGGTCAAAAATTCAATACAAAACTTTGATTTGCTTAAAACAATGTACTCGTAAGCGGAAATCATTAATCAAAACGGGCCCACTTTAATTTAAAACATTTTCCATTCATAGATACAATTATAACAAACATTAGTATTCAACAGCCATTTGGGCCTATTGAATTATAACAAAATTGTATCAAATGAAAGTTTATGGATGTTTTGAAAGGGAAAATAGTATATGGTTAGATACGATAAATAATGATGTAATGCATTTGTATTGGTGGATGTATTGTAGAATATGATATCAATATTAGACTATGATAATATATCCATGAATGTGATATAGATCTTCAATACAACACTTAAGACTACACTTTCAATACAACATAAAGAAATACATATGCAGGTGCATACTGATCCCAACCCGAAACTCTTACTCGAAGCCTTTCTGGAGACCTTTATAAAACCTGAAAAGCCAAGTTGCAATTTTGATAAGTTTTGCGAACTTAGTTGAGTGAACCATCATTGATGATTTCACCAAATCACATACACATATCACATATTTCATAGATATTCATTCAGATCATATTTACATTCCTGATATATGATCACACAGTTCACGTAGCCAAGTATAACAAACAGTTCGTATCAATTTATTACTCATTTTAGCTTTGCAAATCATTCAATGGATTTCGATCTTATAATGCTATATGCATGAGAATCACATTCGTTATTATT
>JANVCL010000005.1:6018717-6059321 GCA_026546855.1 Erythroxylum incrassatum | reverse complement strand
ACAGATTATATTTTCAAGACACTTTAACATGTAATTAATAAGGGTATATTAGATATTTCATTAACTTTCTTAATAAACGTGCATTCCTATAAAACGACTCTTATTATGAATCGGATGGAGTAATATATATAAAGTTTAGTAAATAAGAGTGAATTCTCATAAGTGCATTTAATTCAATATGACAGTAATATATCAAGATTGTGATAAAAGAGGGTTCTGCTCCAATAAAATTTGAGAGAAGGTCTTCTCTTTTCTTTTGGTCTTATTGTGTATTAATAGTTTCCTGTTCCTCACATGATATAAAATGTATGAGATCTGATATAGTGCACAACTTATCAAGAAATCAAAGATCAGTTTGACAAAAACAGAAGCTTACAAGAAATGCAAAAGCTGGTAACCTTATTCAACGGTTTTAGTCAATCGGAAAGCAAATCAAGTTGGGGAAAAGAGGTGCATTTGTGTGAACACGAAGGACTGTAGAGCGTAGCTGGACGAGTTCTACCAAAGTTAATCCTATTAGTCTACCCAGCCATGAACCAATTGCCATGTGAGGATTCAATCCACGGTCTGCATTATTATTGTTCAACAATTTTCTTCAGAGACCTGTTAATTGTCAGTAAATTCGAAGTGTATACTCTCAATAATCATCGTTATTTTTGGATTAACGTATTTAAATATCACAAGTAATTAATAGGAAGGCAATGACGTTTTAAAGCCTGCTTACACCTATTCGGCCGCAAACCTGTGGTGCCCTCCTGGCCACAAAAAAGTGATGACGTTTTGCTGTCAAAGAACTCAACTTTCGTTTGACTTTGGCCGTAGCAATTGTCAGAAGAGACAGCTTCTGGTTTTTGAGTAGATCGTGAATAGACAGCTTCTGGTTTTTGAGTAGATCGTGAATAGAAGCTACACAATTATTTCTTAATTTAGGGTGCCTGGTTGATAGGTTTTAAAAAGAGTTAATAGGTACGAAAAAAAAAAGTGAGTAGTTGGTTGTTGATTATAATTATAAGAATAATAGTTTGATATCTTACTTTGGGGGAATCCTCCATACTTCCCATTTAGTAGAAAATGAAACTCATTTCTTAGTAGAAACTAATTTTTTGAAAATATTTTTAACACTAATTAAGTAAAATAAAATTAATTACAATAAAATTAGTTAAAATAATAATATTAATTAATTAAGTACATTATAATTAATTAAAATAGAATTCATTCATTAGTTAAAAATAGTAATTAATTAATTAAAATAATATAATTAATTAATTATTATAATTCATTCATTAATTAAAATACTGTAATTAATTAATTAAAATATTATTATTTATTAGAATATAACAAATTAAAATCTAATTATTCATTAATTAAAATATTGTAATTAATTAAATTATTAATATTAATTAATTAATTACATTATTATCAATTAAAATATTATTATTAATTAAAATATAACTAATTCATTAATTAACATATTTTTATTTATTTATTAATTAAAATATTATGATTAATTAATTAAATTTTAATTAATTAAAATATTATAATTAATTAAAAATAATTAATTAGTTACAATATAATTAATTGAAATATAATTTATTCATTAATTAAATACTCTAATTAATTAGTTATAATATACTTAATTGAAATATAATTTATTCATTAATTAAATACTCTAATTAATTAATTATAATATTTTAATTAATTAATACATTGTAATTAATCGATTACATTATTTTTACAAACTAACCACTATCAATGGTAACGGTAATCATTCTTTCCTCTTAACTAACTATCATAATTATAATGATAATATTCATTCTCATTCCTCACTATATTCATTCTCATTCCTATTACTATTCTCCCGTACAAACCAACCGCCCCCTTAGTGAGACACTTAACAGAAATAAAAGCAGACATGAGGAGATAAGATCATCTGTTTAGTTTTATGGTGCCTTATTTTGTCTCATAAATCTCAGCCATTTATTTATGCGATTTTTGTATGAGTCCCGCATAAATGAACATGAAACTCGCATAAATAAATGGCTGAGATTCATGGAATAGAATAAGAGACACTGTAAAACTGAAAAGATGATCTACACTCAAACCTGAGACAGAGAGACCCACTAAGTGCCAGAGTACAAACTACCCATCAATGGAGAAGGAATTTGGTACTGAACAGAGAGGGAGTTTGATTTGTTCATTATCTGTTTCTTGGCTTAAGAAGCGAAGAATTTATTCTGGATGATTGATACTTTTTATGTATTGTTAATGAATGTGAATCTCATTTCCTTCGTTGAACACCATCGATTGGGTTTAGGTTCTCTAGTTACGATGATTTGACATTATCACTAACGCATCGTGGAATCTCTGATAGCTAGGACGCAGTCATGTCTGTTCTTCCTCCATGTCTTTCCATCTCTAACGTGTATTAAGTACAAATTCTATTAACATGAAATATCTTTATTTGTCATGAAATATAGAATCATGAAATAATATTAATTTTAAATAAGCCTTCAATCATGTTTGATTTAATTTTTTAATTTCATATAAATATTAAAAGACTCTTAACACACTTATATTACTATCATATCTTTTATAAACTTTAGGATATAGTTCCTTAATTAATAGATCAATTAACATGCTATTAATCTTAATATACTTTACGGTAACATCATTTTTTCTTTACAAGTTCTTTAATAATCAAATAATCAATTCTTAAATACTTTTAATTATACGATAAAAATGCAAAAATAACATCATTTTATTTATAAAAATTGTATAGAGTTTGGGCATTCCGAACCCAAGCTCAACTTAAGAGCTCACTTTCTTCAGAAAGGTTGAGTTTAAGTCTCGGTCAACTCAAGTCTAACTCGTTGAGTTCGAGCTAGGTTGAGTTCGGATTCATTTGCCATCTTTAATTAAATATCACATTATTGTTGAGATAATATTTTTAAAATTTTTAAAATTTTATTGATAGAATCTATTGGTACACATATTGCGGTGGCAAAGGAAGCTACATTTAAAACCTCAAGATGCAAGTAAGTTGGTAAGGGTCTCTCCTGATTTAAGTGAGGTCGCATGTTTAAACCGCCCTCATGTATGCAGCCGTTTAAAACTTTGAGCTAGAGTTTTGCCTTCCGCAAGAGACCTACCCAGTTCGAGCGGGGATTAGTCTATGTGTGAATTGCTTAAAGATGTCTTCCTATAGTTGGAACCCTCCTAGGATACCTCGTGGGAAAAAAAGAAAGCTACACTAACATATATACATTTTTAAATAACACTTTATTTTTGTAAAAATAAATGTACATAATTTATTTTTAAAATTTATTAGTGAGACTTATATAACTTGATGTGATTTATACTTAATTTTTTTAAAAATATATAAAAATATTATGTTAATTTGAGAGTCTATCTCAAACATTTTAAAAATATTAAAATTAAATTAAATATTCTATAACCTTAAGATCTAAATTATATATTAAAAATCAGGTTTAAATTGTAATTTTGGTTATCAGCACACTACTACTCCAACATGTGTGGAACAAGACCAGAAGTGGATCATTCATTCAGGTAGACGACTTCTGTTATATTGGATACAATTTTCAAGTCGGGTAATAGAAATATCGGATATTTATTGGACGAATGACGAATTTTGAAAGTTTTGACTTACCCGTAGTAGGTGGAGGGAAATTTAAGAACAAGAACAGAAATGTCGCTTTCGACCTTTGGCGTGAATATTGCACTTGCACTACGGACATAATATAATATTGGACCTATCGCCGTCTTCTTCCTGATCTATCAATAAAAGGTATCTTCTTCCCATGATTCAATTGGATGTTCTTATAGTGGAATTTCTCTGGTAAAACTACATACAATTATTAATTACGCTTTTAAGATTTTAATAAATTTACGATTAAGTAAATTAAATTTGATCAGGCTAAAAAATAATAAAGATCATAGCATGATCTGAGTTAATGAACTGATATTCATTGGAAAAAAAAAGACCCTAATAAGTATAAGTCAAGAAATGTATTGGTTCTATATGAGATGGAGAGACCCGATCTGAGTAATCATATATATAGTAATCATATCGGGCCTCTCTATCGTAGGACCAAAATATATATATATAAGGTATCCTGTTTTTTTCTTAAGTAAATCGTGAACATTTAGAATCTTTTATTTATTAAGATGTTCGCTGGTTTAAAAAGTTGTAGAAAGATCTTAACTTTGTTACTAAAAACACATGTTGACAGTAGGACGTTATCAAACCTTTTATACCCACCACGCATGCTAGAAGCGAACATCACCCGCGCGTCATTTCTGAGTGCATGGGTGAACCTATGGCGAATCGCGTTTGTGGGAATTCAAACTCACGATGTGGGGGCAGCTCAGTCCCATACTTGGACGCTCTGATACCACTTTGCTACTGAAAACACGTGTTGACAGTAGGCGTTATCAAACCTTTTATACCTAACATTTAGTTGATTAACTTTGTTGATGAGTTTTTCATTAGTTGCGAATTATTTCCTTTAGTAATTTAGTATTGCAATAGGATAATAAATTTTCTGAAATAGTTTATATTAAAAACACCTAAACTTAATATAAAAATTCAAGATATCACTTAAAATCTATGAGTAAAAAACTCAATTAATTTGACTGATTCAATTATAAAAATTTTAAATCGTTCAACTTTTCTATTTGATTTATTATAATAATTCTTGTTGTTAAAAATGACCAATTTATTAAATACTTGGTCAATTTTTATTAATTAGTAAATTCTTATAAAACGAAATAAATCAATTAATTTTTATTTAATAATATCTTTTTAATTAAACTTCAAATTATCCAATAGATAAGAACAATCTTTTCTAATCATAATTTAAATTATTTAAATTTATTCAAACTTTAGCCGATTTTATAACGGTCTAATACTAATTGAACTTTTTAAATATTAAATCTCATGTCATATCGGTTTAATTTCTAGTTCAATTTTTAAAATATTAATTAAAAATGTTATTTAATGGTTTATAATATTAGTTTTGGGTTGATTTAAGTGGAATCTAAGAACTAACTATTTTTTTAAATAAACAAGACTATTGATTTTAAGTATTTTTAAATAGTTTAAATCTAATTAAGAAGATTGAACTTAAATATCACAAATTAATTTAAAATTAATATATCTAACTCAATTTTATAAAATTTAAGTTTGATGATTTGTTCAAATTCAATTAATCACAAAAAATTAAAGTAAATCAGAAGTCAACAGATCACAAACATTTAACTTAGAATATATATTAACGTGAGTGAATCATAATTCATGTAAATGGGTCCCATTCTTGTACTGTTTAGCTAATAATAATATTGCTTTTTCTTTAAAGAAAACCCCACACCAATCCCAAACCATAATATGACATGATGCCTCCCACTAAGTACCATAATTAAACATTACTTTCTCCCATCAATAACATTTTCAATTTCTTAAATTGGATCACACAAACACGTAACAATTGTCGGGATCAATTTCTCCTGTTCCTGTTTTCGTATGTGACCGTGTATTCAAGACCATCCATCCATCCATTAACCACTCTCTGCCTCAACTACCAGTACCACACGTAGCAAAAGCACAGCTAACAGAACTCCAACCCAAACTATCAAGGCAATTTTGGTAAATTAAGCCAAAAAACAAGCCTAATAACTCATATATCCAAATTAATGCCAAAAATACAGTACAGCACTACCTGCAGCCTGTTGCTGCCCATAAGGAGAAGATTCTCATTCTCTTTACATGAAAATTAAGCACTGCCCATTTCTTTAGAAGCCTCTTTAATTAACTTGGAGTGAGTGTTAGTTCCAATCTTCTTTCCAATCAATACGTAGCTTCAAAAAGACAGAACTGTTGTTTGGTATCATGTTCTTTAGGACATGACATTACATTAGTTGGTACTTGATAGCTAAGGTGGGAAAAGGGATAGAGCCATGTTCTGTGCAAAAACTTCGAGCTGTGATGAAGTTGGATCCGTCCCTGTGTACCTTAACGTTTATGATCTAACACCTATGAATGGCTATGCCTACTGGCTTGGACTTGGAGTCTACCATTCTGGAGTTCAAGGTTAGTGTCTGTTACCTATGAACTTCTGTTTGTTTCAGGGTTTTATTCTTCCGCAAATGCAGTTTCCTGAATGTCCCTTGATCTTTTGTGAGATAAGTTGCTGTTTAGATCCGTTGTAGATCGGTTAGCTCTTTGTTACATCTTGAAGGACCTGTAGTTTTCTTATACTTCAATCGTTGAATATTCTATTTGCAGCTTTTCAAAGTTGTTTGATTGATTAAAAGTGTATAAGAAAGAAAATGGACTTGGATACAAGTATCTTCCTGTGATTCTGAAAAACAACAAACTTTACGAAACCTTTGCCACAATTAGGTTTCTCAATCCTGGAAATGCAAAGGTTTCTTACTTATCTCCACGTTCTCAGGATCCCAAATGTTTCTCTTTTGGCTCGAAAGCTTTTCAGCTGCAAAATGATGTTAAATCTCTGTTAAACTTCTGGGTCTTTCATTTAGTGTGTTTCTGGGTAGATATGTTCAACAAGCTTCAACCTTTCTACAAGAAGATTCTCAGGAACTCAAAAGTTGAGATCTTGTTATGCAGTTCACGGGGTTGAATATGCATTTGGAGCTCATGAGTACTCCTCGACTGGAATTTTTGAAGGAGAACCTAAACGTTGCGATGGATTCACATTCAGAAAGTCGATTTTGATTGGGAAAACAGATATGAGTCCTGTAGAGGTAAGAGCAGTAATGGAGGCCCTGGCGGAGGAGTATAGAGGGAATGCATATAATCTTATAACCAAGAACTGCAACCATTTTTGCGAGGACGCTTGTCTTAGCTTAACAGGGAATCCAATTCCAAGTTGGGTTAACCGACTTGCCAGACTCGGTAAGGAAATGTCATGTTCTTATTTTTCCTTTGTCTTAAAGGTCTCTTCTCTTGTTATCTCAAATTCTAGTTTTAGAACCTGTCAAATTTTGCTCCTTGAGTGATGATCTTTTTCTTGGAAAAAACCCAATAAAACCCACAAACTTTTATATGAATCAGTTTTTCCTGTCAGATTTAACTTTTTCCCGAATATATTCTTTTTAAGATATCAACTTTCACTAATCATGGTGGTCAAACTTTCTTAGCCTGTTATCTGCTAATATTTCAGAAATGAAATGTTGTCTCAGAACTTGATATTATCTGTGATCTTTCTGTATAGGCTTTCTATGTAAATGTGTTCTTCCTTCAACCTTAAATTCAACAAAAGTTCGAGGTCGTCGGGTTGAAGACAAGGCCAATGAAGGAGAGAGGAGAAAATTGACCAGCGAGTCGAAAAGATACACTACTTCTTCTAATTCATCATCGTCCTCCTCCTCATCTCCTGGCAATCAAGTTCGCGGTAGAAGTAGAAGTCGACTTTCACTTCCACCATCTTCACCATTAGTACTCAATCCTTCATCACCTTGACGATCCACTGGTTCAAGAAGTGAATTTGGGATTGCTATAACTTGAAGAACAGTATCAGGAAAAAAAATCTGGGATTTTGGTTTCTTTTCCTCATTCTTTTCCCGGGATTTCATTGATCTAACGAGGACGGATTATCTGAATTGCAGGCATGCAGCACATATATGTAAATGTGCTTCTCTCTTTTGCTTTATTTATTGTCTTTTCTTGTTTTTCCTTCCCCTTCTTTCACCCTTTTTTGGTGGTTGGCAAGTGAAGCTGTATCCCTGCAACCTTTTCAAAAAATTTTACTGAAATGTTTTCTTGCAGCTGAAAGGACCCTTCTATTATGTTGCTGAAGAGAGATCAGACAAAGCATAGGATACCAATTGGTCAAAAGTATTTGCATTTGTGTCAGATTCTTTGGTCATTTTTGTGTTCATCTCTCAGGACAATAAGGGCTTTGGAACAGTCCCAGAACGAAGAAATTTGACAGAAAAAAACAAAAGCACAGTCTAAAAATGTAATACTTAGAAAGCAGAAGTAGGCAATGTGTCAAAAGTTTTTCAAGTTTCGCAAGAAACCTGCAGAGACTTTTGTGTGTGAAAGAGAGGACCAGAAAGTGAAAGGTAGATACAAATTTGGTATACCTCTTTGTTGAAGGAAGTCCATAAAAAACTAATCTTTGGAACCCCATCACATAAGTTTCAGTTCAAACTTGTAACAAAGTAAAGATTGGACTTCAAATCTTTCAACAAATTTGGGTGGGATATGGTTAGGTGAAGGCTACGACATGCTTTTATTCTTTACTCTGTTCATATCGCTCTTTGAAAAGTATGCAAGAGTCAAGCTGAGCATCACCGTGTCCATTATTTTCTGTCCTTATGAGAAAAGCTTTTGTGCCTTACTGTTCTGAAGCAGCCAGAAATTGCGTTTTACTTTTTGTTTATTAGGAAATTGCGGTTGTCAACTTTCTTGTGCAGTACAACAGGAACCTTTCATTTGTTTCATGAAATTGAAATCAATACCTAAGAAGCAAAGAAGAAGAATCTTTGTAATTTGAACATTCAACCTTTTGAATTCTACACTTATTTTAGTTTTAGTAAGCTTTCAAAGCCTAGATTACCAATAAAATTCTAGACATGAGAGAAATCTCTTTTGAAAAAATTGATGTTAAGTTCAATTAAAATTGATAAGTAAATTTAATTTAATCATGTTCAACCACATGTCAATCTTGATAAATAAATTTTAATTTCTGAAGCTCGATTTGATGGGTTAGGCAAGTTCTTCGTACAGACTGCAATGGACAACCATGATACGATTGGGACATATTTGGAACATCTATGGCAGAAACTGCATGAATAAGCTAACATAAAAGGAGACAGAACCACTTCCTGTAGCATCTCAACAAGATATCTTTCCAAGGAAATTGAGCTCCATTTCATATTTGCAAGGGAACAGAAATTTAATGAATAAAAGTGAAAACAAAAAGGGAAAAATGAAACTTGCTGCAGTATTTTAATGTGAACAAGATTCAACACTCCTGCAAGCAGATTAAACACAGATTGTTAAACAAATTAAAAGCTGCAAAAAACTGATACTGTTTCCAAATGGTGAGGAAAACACAAGTACCTAATTTAGTTGTAGTAATGGTTTACAACACAGAATCAACCAGAAGCCTTCAGGTCCTAAGACCTTGTTGCTCGCATCCATTCTACAAAATTGTCCAGGATCAATGGCCATGCAAGCTCTGGATTATAATTACTCAGCTCTGGAAAGCTAATCTGTTATAGAACAAAACTGAAGCTTCAACCGAATCCCAAGTATAAAGAACCACAACAGGTGCAGGCAATAGTAGCTCAATGAAAATTTACAGTTAAGTTAAAAAGTGAATTGAACTCTGTGTAGGCGTGTTTTCGTGTGCAAAAATTGCAACAAGTTTCCTTCTCTAAAATATTAATTTTAGCACAATCCAAAAGGAAATTCATTTGTATTCAGATTCTTCTTTGTCGACGTACGCAATTGCATCTAAAAACGTACTTATCAGTAATGATAGTAACTACAGCCCAGTAACCACAGTAAGTTCTGCTATGATATTAGCAAGGAATTTTGAACAGTTTGAGTCAAATCCAGTAGTACCTCATTGCAAAATCGGTAAAAGCCCATCCACTGATCCAAGTTTATGACCTTATAATCATTCTGAATCTGCAATTATTGCACGAAACAAGGTTTTCTTGGTCATCCTTGTTATATGTAGACATATGCTGTCAAGAATGAAGGTAACTCATGCATATAAAATGCACTATCTACTCAGTCAAACAAAATGGGATCTGTGCATCAATATCATCCATTGACATCAAAATATAGCTGTCTCAATTTTGTACATAAAGGAATTTAGACAGTCACCTTCAGGTACTCGACAAAGTAATCCACCTGAGCACGAAAATGAGACCCTAAAACAAGATCCAGCAATTGGCAGATGCTCTCTATGTCTATACTCTTCTGTTTCTCCTCTGTAGAAATTTAGTTGAAGCAGCATAAATAATAGATAAAGAGGCAAACATGCAAATGCACTGCTTTGAAATTACAGTTACCTGTTAGGCAATACCGAAATGCATAGGAATAGAAATCTACAAAGTTTGGTGGCCTCTTGACCTTGATAACATCAGAAAAGAAGATCAGAATCGTTGCAACCTTTCAGGGCATAATTGTTATGCATATTATACTGTTATTCATAAAGTAAATCAATCAACAATATAAGGAAAAACATCCATGACGTACCTCTTTCTCCAGCTCCGGAAGGGCCTTCTTCAATTTATTTACAGTGTCAGCCCTTACTGCTTTTAGGCCTCTACGCCACTCCTCCTGTTGACAATAATATATGAGTTTTAGAACATGGAGATAAAGGAAGAAAGTTGGGGGAAGGAGGAGCACATAAGTTACCGGCAATGGTTAGCGGAATATAACCAATGAGTTGAGCACATAAGCTACCGGCAATGGTTAGCGAAAAATAACCAATGGGTTAACAGTATGAAACAAATGCCAACTACCTGAATGCATAAAATTTTGCAAGTTTTGAGAAACTTCCATAAAAGAGGACTCGGTGCTTAGAAAAGATAACGAGATTAATGGTCCGTAGTAAATAATCATAAAAGCATGTCTACAGTGTACGAATGTGGGCAGCCTAAACCAAGCACTTGAGCAAAGAATAGTAGATGGATTGATATTGAACAAGAAATATGTTCCTTACCAGTGTGAAATACCCCTGCTTTTCAGCTCTCATTTTCCTGATATCCATATTCAGCAGTTGTTAACATAGAAGCTTAATGTAATTTATAAAGCATGATATGGAGCGCTATCAAATGTGACTTACCAAGCCAGCACCAAGATTCTAACATCAGTGTGATCCACCTCCATATCTGAACATAGAGCTTCAATTCCTTCTGGACTGTTGAAATAAAAACAATTTTACGAGTATACATGCCAGAATGGAAATACAAACTAACATGATGGAAATGAATGATCTCAAATTACTCGGGAATCAAAATGATTGATTATTTCGATAATACTATGATATAGGTATGTCCTTTAACACGCATGAAGAACAACTAACCACTATCCATCCCTATTATAGCCTTTTCTTTTTCCAACATCATTTTCTTAGATTCCCCAAGCACTCCCTATTACCTTTGAAGAAATATGCACTGTATCCTAATGAAGGCAGTCCAACTTATCAACTAGAACTTCAGATTTACTAGTTATAAATTTGTGACACTTCCTATTAAGATCAATTGACCAAAATCACCTTTGATAAACAAAGATAGAGTTTCAAGATCCTTTCAGTTTGGCTATTAGGATGCTCCTTTTCTCTGAGATGTCGCTGGAAAGAGAATGATATTACTGTATCCATACTGCAGTCAAACTACAGAATCATTTTTGCAAAATCAACTAAATGGACCTCCACACGATACTTCATTTTCCACAAATAATGTACAATCCTTACTTTCCCACGCCTTCCCAATAAAAAATTCACATTCTCAAGTTATATAACGAAACTGATAAGGCCAGAAATAAAGGATCTCAGAATCACCAAAGGCTTATAAAGCTAAGAAAAAGCAAATTAGGATGATACTATGCGATATGACATCTTTCCGACTAAGAGATATTATGCCTAATCAAATAAAATCCATAGACAGAAGTTCTTTCACAACAGTCTCCAGTTCATTGAATAACACTCAAGTAGCAAAAGGATCAGCTTGCAATTTCATTGAAAGTTCATCTCAATATGAGAAGGTAAGCATATGTTATAAAGCATCAGAAATTGAATTCCATAGCCAAACAAAGAAAAACTTACTCAATCATACCAGAAGACCTGTTTGAATACGAGTAAAATAGGTTATCAATTCGCTCCATCTCTTTTGAAGACGCTTTTCCAGATGCTGGACAAAGAAAATTAAGAAGTAACAACCTTAATTCACCATAATCTCAAAATGTCATTTTAAAAGTGTAGGGAAGCATCAACGGCCGGTAATTGCAAAACAAAATTTGGTAACTTAAAATCCATTCTGACACAAAGTTTGGATTTTGGAAACTTAAATATCAATTGTGTATGAAACATGGCCAAACATGACGTATCTGTGGAACATATTAAGCAATGGGAGTTATTATAACAAATTACGAAGGAGAAGCAATCATTCTTGTGACGGAAATCCAAAGAAAAGGAAAAGAAAAATTCTACAATTTCCAACCTTTTGTGGCAGATTTCTAATTTTTCATTTTGACCAGCATGAAGCAACTGAAAGAACATGCTCCTCTTATTCACTCCTTTGTACTGCCTTCTTTCCTTCATTTTCGTCCAGTTCGATACAAGCTTATCCTTATTGACTTTTCTACTTCCTATCAATTCATTTTCTCTTCAACTCATTATCTTATCTTTGCAGCTTCTCATACTTAATTGTTTGCCTCATTTGAGACAGCAACCATATTAACGAGATGGTTTCATTAAAGTCCCCCAACTATGAGCCCTCTAGTATTTCAAACCCCATCAAA
The DNA here is from genome assembly GCA_026546855.1 of Erythroxylum incrassatum. NCBI lineage: Eukaryota > Viridiplantae > Streptophyta > Magnoliopsida > Malpighiales > Erythroxylaceae > Erythroxylum > Erythroxylum incrassatum. Next base: position 6,046,795 of record JANVCL010000005.1, on the reverse strand, counting down.
CAAAATCCAAGGAAACATGAAAATTACTACAGGATTTCAATCTAAAACCAAAAAGAAAGGACAAAAAGACTCTAGTTCTGACCATCAAAGAAGCATGAAAGAGGCTATGCGGAAGCAACTTAAAGCAATTACGATCAGTGAACTCGCCATCAAATCGGTTAAAAGTACAGATTTTGAATCCAACCCAAAAACAAAAACAGGAAAAGAATCAAAACTACATCAACCAGAAATAAACCTAATGTGGATTTATTGATCTCCGCAAAAGTTGAATAAGGCAAAAAGGGAATCACCAGAGCGAAAAAGATCGGAAGCAGAATAAGTAATCGGAGAAGTGGAATTGGCTTGACCCGTTTTCCTGGATGCAGACTGACGCATCTTCAACCACACCATCCCAGAAAACCAAAAAACACGCAGAAACCAAACAAAGACACAAACTTTAGAGAGAAACAGAGCAATTGAGAGAAACAGAGGGAAAGACAGGGAGAAGAAAAAAGACCTCGAGCTAGAGAGCCAGAAAAAGGAAGCTTCCTCGTTGCTCTCTAGAAATACTATGTTGCTTCAGTCCAAATGACATATACCCACACAATTATCAGCTCAGCTATGGAGTTTCGTTTTCCTTAACCTTTTTTTTTTCTCCCCTTTTATAAGATTTCCCCTGTTCTTTGTTACTATCATTTAGAAATGACTGTCGGTTGAAATATAAAGACATTAATAAACACCAATTTTAATTTCATTCTAAAAGAACCACTTTTCACTTTTGTTAGATATTAAACACTGATTAGTTTTTGTTTTGTGATTGGTGGGTTTGGTTTTGGTGTAGGTGTGGCAGAGTAGCAGAATCCGGTGTCGCCTGCCATATGAATTCACTTTTCACGTGTGCTTATGTACGACTTGATCTAGTACAGTAATCCTTAAATATTACCTCTCACTTCTTACCATTTCACTTGCTGCTTCTTTCTACGCACATGCTTTGCCAGCCTTTAATTCTGTCCTTTTATGGGTAAGACAGGGCCTTCCTTCTTCTTACCATTTTATTCCACAAATATTTTAGTTCATGCATTTTGCCATTTTCCCCTCATGGATTTGAATTTTAGCAAAAATAAGAGCACCTTTCACTTATAAGAAATAATCCACAAAAACTGGTATTTCTCTTCCTGACTTGCAATCATGAGAAAAAGGAAAGGCACAGTTTTGCTTGTATTTTCCCGTTTGCCTTTTACTTTTCAACCAAGGAAGAATAGGAAGACAGAAAGTAACAACTCAACCATACATATAAATCATTAAAACGATAGGCCTAATGGATTTCAAATTTCTTTTCAGCTTTACAGCAACCAGAGAAAGGTGCTCTACCAAGAAGGGTCATGAAGGTTTGAGCCAGGTAATAGCTGTCAGCTTAATGCACAACTTGCTTCAATTTGGAACATATACTGCACACCTGTAACACACGCTTCTGGTGAATAAAGATCAATGGCTGGAATTTAAAGAACATGAACTGACTTGTAAAGGAACTCTGATTAGTAAAATAACAGTGGCAGTCGAAATATCTGTGTTTTTCACCATTTTGGGGGAGATTGATAGATGCTTTGATGGTATCCATGTTATTGTTATAAAAATTGTACCTGCTGGAAAAGGATTTTCTGTAATCCTGCTAAAGAAGGTATCCAGGGTGTCAAGACGGAGCAGCCATCTCTGAGAGATAGCACGTAAAGAGAGACACTGCATCCTGCAAATGGTTTGAGTGGCGGTCTTCTGGAACTGGTGCAATAAAAACAGTGTCAAAACAGCTTAACTGCCCATCACGGGATGAGCCCTCACTGATATTGGATAGAAGCAATTCACAGATCTCCTCTGCCATCATCGAATATGCTACCCTGCAACATTGACCACTAGAATTGTAAATGGCTATAACATAGAGGCTTCCTATACTAGTTTTTAGCTTGAGTTTCACTTGGCGGCCATTTTTGTCTTCATTTCATAAGGCAACAAAAATGATTTTGTCAACAAACCTGATGGTTAATTGCCTCCCAGAAAATAAGTAATGATCATGTCGTGAAAAAAAATTATAATACCTTGCATCAGTGGGCAATTGGTTACCCAAAACTGCTAAAGATTCATTAAGATGACCAAGAAAGTCTCTGCAGGCAGATTCTTTGCTCTCTAAAGATTCCTGCAAAATTATCAATTCAAAGTAGAGAATAATAGTTAGAGGAAGAGTGAGAGATAATCAAATAATAATGCATTTAACACATAAAAGAACAAGAGTCGAGAAAAACAAGTTGAAATGATATCATGGCCAAAGATGGTAAATGTAGATAATGTTGTCAAAACCATACATTATCTGAGAGTTTACTTCAAATATACCAAACAAGTAATGAGCCTTATCTTCTATGATACTAAAAAGCATTCCAACTAACGGGCAAAACTAAGGTTTAAAAAAAAAACCCCACAAAAGGGATTTGAAAGCAATTTAATTTAGCATAGTTAAGGTTTTAGTTCCTTCTTTGAAGATTCACAACAGCTAGTCCATTAAGGGGAAAGGGGCAAACAGCTAACAGCTAAAATGGATGTTAAGCAATCAGACTAAGTTTGAAGTACTTACCCAGATACTAGCAACAACAAAAATTCGAGTATGTCATACAAAAACTATAACTATTGAAGTGGATGCCATGAACTAAATTTGCAGGCATATTTTCGTATGAATTAGCAAATCCACTTGCATTTCAATTGATCTAGCAACAAGTGCTGACAACAATACACCAAATAAGACAAGCGTTAAAGGATTTAATGTCCTTGACAATATTTTACCAGTTCACTCATAGCATTGTCTTCTTCCAGAAATGAACTTCGTATCAAATAGAATGAAATATACATTGCAGCTCCCAATTCCCAATTTTCAATTTCAGACTTGTGGCCCTCCATCGATGTTGCAAGCCTCCATATCTCCGAGTGGTTGGCTGCATCAAATAGATGTTAGACTGCATCATGTAGACCTATAACTCATCATATCAGTTTGCTATCTATGAGTTGACTATAACCCATCGTATCAGTTTGCTATCTATGAGTTGAAGTACCAAGGCCAACAAATAGTGAAATTTAAATCTATGTTCTTTAAAAAAATTTCCATCCCCTTTTCTTTTTGTGGATGTGTGTGTGCATGCTTAATTAGGGGCATGACAAAAAACCTGGGATCATGAATCCCATAAGCACTTTTACTATATAATAAAATTGATCCATCAATTAATTTAAGAATAAGTTGTGAAATTTTACCTGACAAAAATAAAACAGGGGCAATTGAAATCATGAAAATAGAGTGAGCTTTTTGCCAATTTTCACAGCCAAGAAAGTGTTCAAGGGCCTTTGTGAGATCTCCATGGTAACTAAAATAAATTGCCTGCACCACAGGCAAAAGGGATCAGCTACAACTTAAGATGCTCCATAAGAGAACAAACACATTTTCTTTTGCGGAGTGGAGAGGCACCACAACTCAACGGACAGATTTGGGTTTGTCCATATGAATGTTAACCTAGGTTGTCTAAAGCAGGGTATCCTTACAAACAATTAATTATGCAAAGTCTTTGAGTGTCTCATTCACATGAAAGCAATAGATCAAGATACAAGTACAAAATGAAAAATTGATTCAACGTCAGCATAATAAGGTACAGAAAGAAAATAATTTTTTTTTAAAAAAGGTACAGAAAGAAAATAGCATACCAAAGCTTCATGCAACCATGCAGATGGAACACCGAGTTCATTGATAAAGTCTCTCTGTGACTGATCTGTGTTCCAAGTTTCACAATATTGAAACAAAATCTCCCGAATAAGGGTAGTGTGGAGATGAGGATAATTGTCACAATAAGGCATGTGGAGTACCACATAGATTGCCCAGTGACATTGTCCAACAGACAACAGCTGAGAAACCAGACCCATGTCAAGAACTTGAAGATCATTTGAAGAGAAAATGCCAACAGCTTCTAAAACTGCTCGCTGATGCCAAATCATGTGGTAGTCTAGTGGGTCATTTGTTGAAGAGAAGGCACTAAACATGGTCTCTATAAAGCCAAAATCATTACTTCCATTGGCGTGAAGAAGCATAAGGTAATATGAGAGATCAAAGTGTTTCTCACTGAAATTTCCAGTCTCTTCCAATAGTCCTTCGTCAATGTAGATAGGTTTTGGAATTGGTGCCTTACACTCATCAAGAAGATGTTGATAAGTTCGAAAGATAATGGGCAATGGTGTGTTAGGGGCTAGTTGATACCACATCAATAACCCTAAGAACCTTTTCCAATCAATTTCACTGCCATCCAAAGAATCATGAATGTTACCCCCAAGCAACTCATAAAGCCTTATTCTTTCTTTCTCAATGAAGTTGAAGTCTAGGCCATTTATCCTCCATATATCAAGTTGCCGTGAAACATCAGCATGATTCACTACAGACCCACCAGCCTGACTTAACAAACAAGCCAGCCTCACATCCCCTTTAGAAGCAGCTAATTCTGTGGCGGCATCTAGCTGCCGTCCAGTTAGGAGCGAAAATGTGTGTTCTAGATAACTTGATTCATTCAAGGAGCTTACCTCCTCCTGAACTCGATGACAAACACTTTCTTGCAACCAACAACTGAACTCTGCTCTTCGGATAAGAGGCAGCACTTCCTCATCCACTTCTGGAGAACTTTCCTTCATATCCTGCATCATCTCTTCCTCATTGTCAGCAGCAATAGATTTTAATTGTCCAGTATTTTCCCTTTCTGAGAAAAGAACCTTTATCAACTCCCAGATCATGACCTGGTGCATCAAAACCAAACGTGAAGAGGATGAGAGCCCTGGTACCTCCAACTGCCTCTCAATGATGTCTATATAACTGCGACATATATCTGAAAGCATGAGACGATCAGAGACAGCTTTTTGAAGCTTCAATCTGAACGAACCCACTTCAATTTCTTTTATTTCGTGACTGATTTCCTTAAAAAGCTTTAAGGGGGAATCAAAACCAAACTCAATAAGTTCCTTTCTGGATTTGTTATTCTCGTCCCTTGCTACTTTGTCAATTGCAACTTTCTCTACATTGATCACTGAAGTTAATAATGACTTGTTGCTTCCAAAGGGAGAACCAGAATGAACAAGAACTCCATTTGGTCCCCACCCTACACGAAATGACCTACCCATAAACAAACCAGCATCAACTATGTTCCGAGAATGGTTTCTAGTTACCGGTGTCTGATGCTTCAGGTCCAGCTTGAAACCTTCGGCCTTTATCATTTTTGACGGCAAGCCCTTGTTTTGTTGGGCCATGAGAATATTTCTTGAAGAGCTACAATTTAAACTACCAGGATTATACTCAAGAAGAGGCAAGGGGGTTTTTCTTACAAGAGGAGGACTAGACCTAGGGATCATCTTCTGGTTATAATTCTGTAAAGGAGATTTCAAGCTTTCCTTTCTGTAAGATGGCTTCTGATTAGAAGAGACATTGATATCTTCAAGCTCATCTTCTTCCTCAACAGGAAACATTAGCATCCTCATCTCTTTCATCCTTACAGGATCAAGACCAAGATGTGCAGGAAGAGAATGATATAGCATAGGTCCAGCAGGCTCCAATTCTACTTGGTCAGTTTCTTGATCCACATCAAGGACCTCATCATCATCATTCAGCTGAACAGGGTCTTGAACCGTTGGGAGATCATCCATTGTAATGTCTTCTTCATCATCATCAGTCAAACCAAATCTGCTGAAGTGGGAAACTGAGAACTTCCAATTGCTACTTGTTGGGTTGAATGAAATAAACTCAGCTCCCTGTCTCTCCATACTCGCCCTCAATTTCTTGGCAACGTCATTTACCCAGTCTGTCCTTCCGTTCCATGATATCTGTAGAACCAATGTCACTTCAGCCGGCTTGTTGAGTCCCTGTCCAACCAGAGGCTTAGGACTTTCACCTTCATAAACAACCACTTCATGCCTACGAAACTTAACAATCTTATCCAAATCCAACCACCTAACATCGGTCTTACCAAAAAAACTAATGGACCCATAACCAAACCTTCCAACACTGAAATCAGGAACTCGACCACAGTAACCAGGATCAATCAGTTCACGGGCAACTAAATCCATCACACAAGGTTCCATATAATAATCCTCACCAGTCAAGATAGGTAAGAAAGCTCCAAACTTTGTTAAAATCTCACACGGTAACTTATTGTTCGAAGACAACCTTCTTTTCTTGCATTGAGCATGTAAATCTGAAGTACCCATTTCAAAACCCACTCCACTGGAACTACGCATAGAAGCACTGCTTATTGAACTACGAATACCCCCTGCTACAAAAAAAAGAAAAGAAAAGAACATGAATACCTCACCGAGGAAGTTGGGCTCTTGAAGGTTATCTTCGAATCTCAACTACAAAATAGAATCAAAAGCCCTTACAAACTATGTTGCTTGCTGGTCTGAAGCTAAAAGACAAAAAAGAAGTTTAAAAGTTCATTAAACTATTTCAGCAAACACCTTATACACAATACAATAAACACGAATCGACGAAACTTAAAGCACTAAATTACCCGAAACCGGGAGGAGAGTAGTAGATGACATTAGAGAAGAAGAAGAAGTCAGCGAGCCCAAGGACTTTTAAGGCTTAAGCGACTTTCAGTTGGGTTTGGGAGGAACCACCAACTCCGGTTGTCTGTCGTTCATGGAGTGGAAATCCAGAGACACCCATCACTGAGGTCCGTTTAAGAGATCGCACAGAACAAAAACGGCATGCCGTAATAACCGAGGGTAATTTAGTCTTTTCAAATAGGGATAAATGTTCTCTTTCGAGTTGATTTAGAGCTCGCGACTGCCCGCGCTGGCCTAGAAAGAATCCGACTCGTCGGTCGCCGAACACTTGGAAACTTCACACTCCTAACTCTCTCTGTCTAGCTTCCTTCAATTTGAGTGCTACAAAAATGGCTGCTTTTGGAGCTGCCACTTCTAATCAAAACCCTAACAAGTCGATTGAGGTAAATGAATTGTTCTTATCTGAGTCCTCTTTTCTTTGCTTAATGATTGATTTCTTAGGGCTTTAAATGATTTTATTCTAATATTGATTGCTTGATGGATGTGCGCAATAGGTACTTCAACCTCCTAGTGACTCGGTGTCGAGTCTCAGTTTCAGTCCTAAAGCCAACTTTTTAGTTGCCACTTCCTGGGACAATCAGGTTTACTTTTCCCCCTTAGTTTTGGTTTAATACTTTGCCATCTTTTCTTTTTCTTCGTCATGGATGGATTTAAGTGAAATGGGAGCTATCTCTACTTGTTTAATGAATGTTGACTATGTGATTTTGAAACATTTGTATAGGTGCGATGTTGGGAAATCTCAAAGAGTGGAGCAACTGCAGCTAGCGTGCCTAAGGCTTCTATGGCTCATGACCAACCTGTGATTATCACTTTGTATTTACGAAGCCACCTTTTAATCAATATCCGGATTCGAATTCTTAGTCTTTTGCTTTGATTCTTGCTTTCAGGTTTTGTGCTCTACTTGGAAGGATGATGGTACCACCGTCTTCTCTGGAGGATGTGACAAGCAAGTCAAGATGTGGCCTTTGCTTTCCGGGGGCCAATCTGTGACTGTTGCTATGCATGATGCCGCTGTCAAAGAAGTTGCTTGGATTCCTGAGATGAACCTCTTAGTCTCTGGGAGTTGGGATAAGACACTCAAGTAGCATTCTTTTCCTTATTATAGTGCTAAGCAATTTCCTTTTTTCTTTATAAGTTTTGAATATTACATTCATTGATCTGGGTATCTAAATGACTCTCCGAATTCTGCCTGAAGTAAATTTGTCACTTTGTTGATAGGAATTCAACCTTAGTTTGTTGTGGGCAATGTTATGCTTGTTGCTTCATTTTATCTTTGTCTTTGATTAGTCAAAATGAATGTTCTGTATTTGATATGCGTTCTCTAAAAACTTCCATTCTTTTTGCACTTGGGTCCTTATTGATTGTTTTTTGTTGGCCATGTACAGGTACTGGGATACAAGACAGTCAAATCCAGTTCACACGCAACAGCTTCCTGAGCGCTGTTATGCAATGACAGTGCGGCACCCACTGATGGTTGTTGGAACTGCAGACAGGAATCTTATAGTCTTTAATTTGCAAAACCCTCAGGTAATCTTTTCTTGTGTTATTGGATCATATTTTCCTATGTTTTGTGTTTGTGAGAGAGAGAGAGAAAGACAGAGAGAGAGAGCAAGTGAAGATGATTAAAACATCTCCTGAGAAACAACTATGGTTATAGTATGACATTTTGGACTAGTGACCAGGATAGAATAAGTCCAAGTGCTAAGCTTCTATGAATGATTCAACATATATTCTTGAATTTATCTCATTGATATCAATTCATTTTATTTGCACCTTTGAGTGGCACATGTATATTGTCAAAAGCTTCTGATGAAAATTCTTCGATTTTGATGGCATCTTTTAAGCCTAATAAGTTTTAACAGTTATTTCATGCCTTATAGTGCCTTGCCTGTACATTGAATAAAATTTTTTTACTTTAGAAGAGAATCTAACAGAGTTCTTCAGAACAAAGGGTTAGCCATTACAGATTTCTCTGATTTAGGATATCTAGAAAATAGAAACGTTTGAATTAGTCTGCGAAATGGCCTGGAAATGTGTGTGAGGCATCAATTTATCTTGTGATTTCTTCTTTCTACTTAAATTGGACATTGGTAAGGTGATTAGGAGTTCTATGGTTTTGGATTTGTGATGATCCATGTGAAGTTACCCAGGAAATGAAGAACCATTATGCGCTAACAGACTAAAAATCAGTGACCTTCAGTTGTGCCTTTTTCTTGTTCTGCATCCTTTGCAAATCATTGTTTGATTCTGACTGTCGTGAAATGGTAACAGGCCGAGTTCAAGAGGATAACTTCTCCCTTGAAGTATCAAACCAGATGTGTTGCAGCCTTTCCTGACCAGCAGGGCTTCTTGGTATGCTCTCCTGTTCTACTTATGATTTCAAATGTTTGTGGCACTTGTCATCTATAGATCTCTGTGATTCACCGAGGTGGATTGGCATCCATCACTCTGTAGCTCTTACTGGCTAGTTATCATTTGAACTCAAACTTAGTTGTTTAACATGCTTTACAATCATTCACAAAACCACTTGTAGCATCAGTTTTCTATGGGTTGAGAATCATCATTGTTTAGGATGAAAAATGAAAATATCTGTTTTCCTTCTTCTTTTTGTATCCCATGAGTGCTAAAATAAATATAAAAATATTGGCTGTATTAACTAAATTGTATGTTTTTGGATAGGTTGGTTCAATAGAGGGCAGAGTTGGTGTGCAACATCTTGATGATGCACAGCAAAGCAAAAACTTCACTTTCAAATGTCACAGAGATGGCAACGAGATATACTCTGTCAACTCCTTGAATTTTCATCCAGTAAGATTGGGTTGCTTGTCAATATCCTCAATCATGCTTCATTTTTGCTTTCCTGTTAACCGGATGCTCAATCCTATATATCAATTTAATTAATTGGAGAGATTGAAGATATCTAAGATCACTGTTGCTAGTTGCTGATTTTGGTGAATCCTTTAACTTAACATGTAGCTCTTTTCTGCAGGTCTTTCACACCTTTGCTACTGCAGGTTCTGATGGTGCTTTTAATTTTTGGGACAAGGATAGCAAACAAAGGCTCAAGGTTTGACTTAACCCGTCTTATAAGTGCTAATCCAAATTTTCTGGATTTCTGTGTTGTTTTTGGGGACAACTCTTCTACTTCTGATCGAATAAATATATATTTGAATTTTTGCAAGTTTCACCCATATTCCTCTTTTCGTGGAAGTATTGATAGCCCGTTTTGTTCCTTTCCTTCAAAAATGTACTTTAGTCATGACATCATGTTACTGGAAGCGTGTTATATTCCCCTTGGACAATACATGCATATAGGTTATGGCTTGTCCTTAAAAAAAGTTTTTAAGGAAAGGAACAGAATTATTTTCTACTATTAACACTTTTTTCTGATCACAGGCGATGTCGCGATGCCCACATCCTATACCCTGTAGTACTTTCAACAATGATGGCTCAATATTTGCCTACTCGGTATGCCTCAATTTCCTGATATAGATGCACTGCATCTATATACGCTTCTTCTCCACCGTCATCTTCTCCTTCTTTACTTGTATGCTTCTTTTACGTTGAACACTTGTGGATCTTATGTCTTCATTCAGAAATGTCTTTTTTCTAGTCTTTCATGGTTTACCTAGAATTTACTAGTTTGATAAAGATGGTTGCTGTTATGCTTCTTTTGATCTTCTCTAGGTTTGCTATGATTGGAGTAAAGGTGCTGAAAACCACAACCCGGCAACAGCAAAAACTTATATCTATCTGCATTTACCACAGGTTGCAGTTTGTACCATCTTTCGGTTTTACTGAATATCTAGTGCAACATAAGAAGGAAATACTATATATAACCGTCTTCACTTTTTAATACAGGAAGCTGAGGTTAAGAGCAAGCCCCGAGTGGGCACAAGTGGTAGAAAGTAAGGACGCATTTTAAGACGAGTTGGAGAAGTGTTTTGAGTTTTATCTGAGATGGGCCTCGATTATGACATTTTCTTTTTGAGTGTTGTTGTCAATAGCAACTTGTGGTTAGGAACAGAGTTGCCCATGCAGGTTATTGTTTTATTTTCTTGCTCTTTCGTATTCCTTAGTATCTGGGTTGCAACATGCATAGCTTGAGATGTGCTAGGTTTCTGACAATTCTTTGTGCAATAGTCCTGCGACCTGACAGTTCTAAGAAGTTGAATCACAGTACATGAGGTGCCAGTGGCAGGCAAGGTTTTGAGTTTCTAACAGTTGATCTAACTAAAATCTCAACATTCTCACAATTTTATACGGCCTTTCCTACTACATTTATCTGGATTGCTTCGTCCATTTCGAAAAGTTTCAAGCCTTGGTTGTTCAATAAAACATTTTTATTCTTTATGTAGTTGAAAGCAAATAGTAACCGAAGCTTATTTTCTGGTCAATGCATAAGGGGTTTGGATTGTATTAGGATCAATGATAGTGTGGTCCAGCTTATGATATAGTAAAGCGATGAATGCATAAGGGGTTTGGATTGTATTAGGATCAATGATGGTGTGGTCCAGCTTATCATATAGTAAAGCGATGAAGATTCTCCTGTAGACATGGTGTTATACCTAAAGGTTTAATTGTGACCCACCAAGCAACAGGCTAAGTTCCTAACTAAATTCGAGTGAAATAAACAATCTTTTGAGTAAAAACCAAGAAAAGAACAAATAATGGCATGACAAAAGGAAGGGAAGTTTTCCTGGCAGAAAATATTAGCCTTTTTGTCTCTTGGACTTTATGCATCATATGTATAGCACGCGTTAACTTTACCCTTTTCAACAAAGACAGGATACAAGTGCCTTTGGAAGTCTGTTTATTTCCAAGATTTTGGTTTTTGGTAGAAGTGCTTGCATAGAAGTTGATATTTTTACTCCCTTTAAAGATTTGGATGTTGGGTTGTTTAGCATTTGTTCCTAAAGCTCTTAGCAAAAGATCTTGCTGATGAAATCAAATGCCGTGTAAGGATCGCCTACAGAGACATGGTTATCTGAGACTTTCCACTTTTTATGGGATTTTCAAACGCTTGGGTCAATTTTAACCAGCATGGTTTTGGTTGTTTCCTGGTGAGGTTTGACCCATTTTGTACCATACTTCCAACAAACTTCATACTAACCATTTGCATGCACTTGAAGTGTCTGGTCTGTATGTGGACACACTCTTATCAATTCAAGGTACCTTTTCCTCCGTTTGTTCTGCAAGAGTAACTTAGCTAGCTATCAGCAGAATATACCAACCTATTAGCTATTATAATTGCTTAAGGCTCTGTTAAAGTCAAAAGTTTAGCTGTTAAACTACAGGCCTCGTACCTTTTTTTTTGGCTTCCAGTCATAGTGTGGCAGAGTTGCTTGGAAAAGAATATGAAAATTCTGAAGGAAATGAAGGGAAAAGATAGAAAAAAAAACGTAGAGAATGAGAAGTGGAAAACGTTTTGGTGTGTGATTTGGAGGATAATAGTTACCAAGTGATTATGGGTAAATCAGGCATTAGTCCACATTTCTTCCTGGTCCATATTAAAACTAATGAGATTCGGGATGACAATTGGCCGGTTTATGAATTAGTTCTGCCATTTTTTCTAAAATTAAAAATATAAAATAACATATTTTTTTAACGAGGACAGCTCAGGTCTGTCCAAGATTTAAACCTTTTAAATAAAATGATGTCGTTTTACTTAGAACAATTGAGTTTCGAGTCAGTCTAAGCTTGAGCCTGACTCATAAATTAGTTCATTAAAAACACCTAAATTTAGAACCATGAGTTAATTTATTGCCGTCGGATAAAACTAAATTAACTCTTCCAACATTCTACAACAGGAATTAAAAAGTTGTTGCAATATTCAAACCTCAATTATTGATATCACTCTACCAAGTTAAGTTATTGCTCTAAATTTAAACTAAATTAAATTTAAATTGTGCATAATCTTAAAATTTTAAAAAGTTCTAATCATAAATAAAAATTTTGAAGATTTGAGTTTCTAATTATAATTAGCTAATTAAGAATTATTTTCTATTTTAATAATTTAAAAGTCACCTGTAAATATTAATTATATTAAATTTATCACTTAATTTTAATTGCACTTATAACATTATAAAAGAAGAGAAAGAAAAACTCAAATCAAGTCTAGGAGGCCCGGAGTTTATCAAGTTTCAGGGTATATGCTCCTGAGACGGATGTGCTAACGTTTTTGTTCTTTAACGAATAAGTGCGGATGAAGTCTATATTCTCACATTACATGGAAGTGCTGTGCTGATGCGAATGGTCATAGGTAATTTCGTAACTGATGTGTGTCCTGCCTTTCTGCCTGCAGGTGGCCTAAGGCCTTATCTTGTACAGCTTGCTGGACCTGGTAAAGAAAGCCGCAAGCAGCAACCATCTTCCATCATCATCTTCATCCTAAGCTAAGTTTGATGTAATGTATAGTCTCAGCTGTCAAATTTTTATGACATGCACACTTGGGTTCTCCGGATATGTCTCAGTCTGTGGTACAACTACACTGGTAGTTCCTGAACCAAATATAAATACATAGCTCATAGCTGCATGTGGCTTCTGACGTAACCATGTGTGCTGTAGTATCAAGTTTGTCTAGAGCTTTGAGTTACTGAATGGAAATTAAATAATTTACTGAATCCAGAAGAGGACAACAAAAAATAGTGAGCAGCCGGGGGACAGGGAAGTGTAATTGATGACAACATATTCAATATGCAGAGACTCTGTATGGCCTAATGAGGCCAAAGAATGAATGGTCAAAGATAGCAACTACAAGCGGACTACAATCCCAAGATAGAATGGGGTTTATACTAATATTTTAATGGGATGGGCTTCTAAATTACATGAAACGTTAGGTTTGTGTCAAATTGGGTGATATGTGCAGGCGTAGGACTCCTATGTTTGGTAACTCAATAGCAACTGTGTCTGATGCGAGCCACGAAGTGCTTCTGTCTTCTAGCCGCCGCAAGCCACGAAGTGCTTCTGTCTTCTAGCCGCCGCAACATATGAAAACTGGAGGCATGTTTTGTTACTAGTCCTGCAGGAAAACTTTAGTATTAAGAAAGGTACCTGCCACAATCCTAATTAGATGTTACTACATAAGAATCCAACTAGACTCTTAAATCTGAATTGTGTGAAGTTCATGTTTTTTATGCTTCGTCCTTATGGTTTTAACTTGATATTACATATCTCCATTTTCGAAATAACGAATTAACACTGACATTGTTTTTATTAATGGTTTTTAGTCCAAAAACATCCATTCTATAATTAACAGTAAAGTTGTTTATTATTAGGACTCTCCGAACTCTGCTTTAGTGTAAGATTTCGAAGTGAATTTGATTGACGAAGAAACAAATTAATGGAAAAATTGATAATACAATTTACAAGCATCAAAGGCTAAAAGCCAAGACCCTGATGGGTCCCAGAACTGAATTGATGAGTGGAAGCCTGGAAGGCCGCAAATGATGCCTATAAAAGCCCCCTCAGGCTCACCGCCCCTTACACTACAAGACGTCTTACTTTTGTTTTTTTCGGCCTTTTCAAGTTCTCTCCTTTCTCTCTCAGGCATTTTAACAAACGCATAATTCCAAAAATTATCAGAATCGTTTCCTGAAACGCCATGGCTAGACCTCAACAACGATACCGTGGTGTGCGACAAAGGCATTGGGGCTCGTGGGTCTCCGAAATCCGTCATCCCTTACTGTAATCCCCCATCCTTGAAGCGGTTTTTTTGACCTTTTTGCTCACTACCGAAACGTTTCGTTTCTATGCGTAAGACACAATTGTACTGAACTTTCTTTTTTGGTCTATTACAGGAAGACTAGAATATGGCTAGGCACGTTCGAAACGGCGGAGGACGCTGCGAGAGCCTACGACGAGGCAGCGAGACTCATGTGCGGGCCCAAAGCGCGCACAAACTTTGCATATAATCCCAACGAGCCACAGTCATCGTCATCCAAGCTTCTATCAGCAACTTTGGCAGCTAAGTTACACAAGTGTCACATGGCAGCCCTTCAAGTCACCAAAAAGAATGTAACAAAACAGATGCATGAAGCGCAATGTACCTCATTTGGGACTAGCAACGCTGGGATTGCGGGAAACAGCTCGAGATGGTCGGAGCGGAAATGGGTTGGTGAGAACGGTCAGGTAGACAATGGACAACAACAATTTATGGCTCTTGAAGAACACCATGTAGAGCAAATGATAGAGGAGTTGCTTGATTGTGGTTCCATGGAGTTTTACCCTGCTTCTCAAACATAAACTATATAAAATTCAGATATGATGAAAATTAATGTAGTAGCTAATAGCTAATTACCTTCCAATCCTGAACTTGCCTTTCCATTGGCACCTATTTATATTTCCACTTCTTTTTTGCTACAGTAATAAGACCTTTCACTTAGCTTAACGTTGGACAGGCAACAAGTAACTTGCATTAATTTGGCCAGTTAAGAGACTCAAATCTGAACCTGTTGAAGGTAACGTGCCCGGTTCAAAAAAGTAGTATGAATGTATATGACGCAAAGAGTTGAGTGTAGGCCATTAGATAAAGATGTATGTTTCTTATAAAAAAAAAGTGAAGACAAAAGGGCAAAGTTGATGACGGCAAATGTTGGCATTATATGGAAGGTATTCCTTGTCTCTTTCCCTTCTCTGTTGTGAGTTTCATCTGGGGAAAAGAATCTCAACACTGAAAAGTTCCAAAGCCTCAGATGGAGATAAGAAGTTCCACAACTCCAGTTTTGTATTGTTCAAGAAATATTTCCTACACTTCTTAGTTTGGGCATCCATTTCCTAACAGCAATCGGCACAATAGTCTAGTGACATTCAATTTAATAGTCCACAAACGAATTAAAAGTGGGCAAATTCAAAATCTAGAACTTTCACTTATGGATTTTTGTGTGTCCTAAGTATGATTAAGTAATAGCATTATGGGGACAATATCCTATTAGAAGATGTTCCCTTGTCCTATATAGCACTTCCATTGTGCGAGTACAAGGAATGTTGTCACTTTGACAACGATGGGTGGACCAATTAGTCCAGATTCTTCACTTAAGACTTTCTCCTAAAAAGAAAGTCTTGAGTTCGAGTCACGTCAAAGGAGAAAAAATAGACATATTTTTATTGATGATTCTCTAGCCTCCTAAGCACAGCTCCTTGATCAAATCAATTACGGACGCCTCGCTTCTAGCGGCAGTGTAAGAGTTGGAGCTATTAGGGAACCTGGGAGCTGATAGGAATCTGATGCTGAGCAGAGGAGCCAGCGATCAATCATCCGCTGAACAATCAAGTATGTGAAGACTTCTTGTGTGCAGAAGTATACAGGCTACGTAGGAACCTAAAAGATCTTGAGGTTTCAGATTTACATCCTCTAAACTCTTGGGATAGAGTCGTAGAAGCTTAGAATTAGTCTAACTAAACCGAAATACCTAATATAATAAAAAAAAATTGTTGTCACTTTCGTGTCCAGAAAAAAGGACAAGTTTTGAACATTTCGAGCCACTGAAGTCTGAAGCTTCGTTTATTGTGTGCTTAGAAAAGTTGAGAGTATATTTTCTTCCAAGTAATGCGCTTTTTTGGAAGATGATAAGAGACTTGACAGCCTCTCTATCCTTCCAGCTTAGATCCTTCGATTTCCTCAAAAGCCACTACTTTTTGACTAGAACAAGCATTCTCACTAATCATTATAACGAAACAGTTGCTCTTGTTTTCACTTCTTTCATTTTTCTTTGGATTTCATGCATACAATACTAAGAAAATTACCGATTTTCGATGAAAAATTATGGAAAGAAATAATATGTTAAAAATTAGCGATAGAAAAATATGTTTTATCAGTAAAAGTGTCCTAATATATGGTAATTTGTTTGCTAATTTTTGTGATGAAATATAGCAACAAAATAGGAATTACTGTTTATAAAAGAGACGCGAATAATAGGCGGCTAAATAAACGTTGTTGTAAAGTTGAAAGTTAAATGTCGCCGTTTGCTTCGACTGTAACGTTTTTAATAAAATGCCATTAAATTAGGGTGTACTGACTGAATTGTATTCTGTCAGTTATTTACCAACGTGAGGGTTATTTTGTTGGTACAATTTAAATTTAAATGACACCGTTAGCTTCGTCTTCAGCATTTTTATAAAATCGAACGTTTTATACTTACCACGAAGACGACATTGAGGCACAATAAAAAATATTATTTTCTTTTTTTAATTAATTTGTATACATTAATTAGATAAATATTATTACATTATAAGTCTTTATCGAATTTTTTTCATTTTATTTCAGAAAGAATTTTTTTGAGATTCTGAATTTGACGCGGTTATACATGAAGTAAGGGAGAGCGAGTACGTACATATTATGGGGACTTTGTTGGTGCGATATACAAGGCTGATGTACGACCGCCTCATCTTTCTAAATAAATATGAAGTCGCTGGCAGCAATATTGGATATCACCTTAGGCAATGTCAATTTCATAGCATACTTCTATCAATAGATGTAGAGGGCCGGGAGGCAAGAGTCTTCCCGTACATACGGAATGATCTATTACTCACCACAAATATGTAGAGAGACTTGTAAATGTTTACACTTTGCATTTATATTCTTATTTTTTAACTTTGCTGTATATCAATTTAAATTGATGTGTAAATTTGGAATAAAAATGTGTATTATGAAGAATGATATGGTTATAAATATCTGGTGCTATATATGGTTGTGTTGTTAAGTAAATTTCTTTGTTTAATAGGAGGTAAATATTATAAAAATAAAGTAATTCAGTCGAAATTTGTTTAAATTCTAGTTGACTTATAACATTTTATTCTTATGCAGGAAAAGTCTATAGGCATGAGGCCTACATTCCGTCAGCTCTTTTTGCACACTCAAACTAAGAAGCATGACGGTGTGATATTCTTCAACACCCTATGTAGAGATCTTAATGTATATGAAATTTATGCTTTAATATTAATTCTTAATAATTATCATTTACTAATATAAACATTACCTCCTAATATGATTAAAATACAAGAAAACATTTAGCGATAGTCTTAATACGAACAAGCTGTTAATGAGAGTCAGACATATCTTGATGCAATAGGTGGTAGGAACCGTCGTGGAAAGATCTTCAAGTTAGGTTCATTTACAAACACATGTTATTCACAATTCTCCACATCCAATACAGCAACATCTAGTAGACAGTCGACAAAGACAGTGAGCTTGTTTTTAATAGTGTCTAACACCTAATAAAAACACTATCGAATAAACTTTTTTTTTCATTAATTTGGGGCAAAGAAGACATTTTCTTCCCTGAAAACATTTTCAAGCTGGAGTGGCATCCCCACCATGTGACTACATTTTGTCTCTTACCGAACTCTCGAAACTTTTATAAGCAATCCAGTTTGGATGTATGAACTCACACTGATAAGCAAAGTGATGAGAATTTCCAGTTCTGTGGACCTACTTTGTCACTTTTATGGAGCCATTGCTCCAGAAAGGAACGATGGGTAATGCATGATATGTATAGGTGCAGTTCTGATGTGAAATCTCTAAAATTTTATGGGATAGATTTGGAAGCAAGTAAACTGATGATTTGCATCCACACCTATAGCTACGTAGCCTCGCAGGTTTTCTCATGTAATTCAGAGATGATTTGCAGAGAAAAATGAAAAAGAAGGAACAATTGGATACACAACTTTTCTTTTATATCTTACAAAGAAGCTGTTTTTTGTAGTTACAAAATAATAATATTATCAGTTCCTCCGAGGCTCGAAATGGAAGGACAAAGATGTACATAAAAGTGCTTGGTTTCTTTTTAATTAGTGCTATTTAGAAAGTAAACATACTGGCAAAGGTCAGAAAAAATGGCTGCAGGCAATAATATGTCTGGTTAATTATGTTTATGGATGAATCCGTTGGTGAGTAGCTTCCCTAAAATAAAACCAATGGTGGGATCCAGCCACATGCTTATGGATTAATCATTCATTTCAGAATATTGATTTTGTCGCCCACAAGGCTTCATCATAATTAACCTGTCTCATTTGCTCCTAATTAATCTCCATTTGTCTCTCTCAAGATAGAGATCAACATCAACAACAATTCCAAAGCAATTTTACCCGGTCTTAACCTGTTTTTATGTCTCTCTCAAGATATCTGAAATAGAAACTTATAACAAAATTTTACAGTGATGCTATAATTGGTAGAACAAAACTCTCATTGCAAGAAAATTAGTGATTTCTCACGAAAAATTATTCGATGGAGATAATATTATTAAAAGTTAGCGGCAAAAAATCACATTTTTTCAATAAAATTGACATAATATAGGGTAATTTACGACAGATAAAATATCCGTCAGTAATAATAGATGAGAAATTTTCTCGCTAATTTTTGTGATAGAATATAGCGACGGAATAGAAATCACAGTCGATAAAAGAGGCGTTAATGATAGGCGGCAAAATAACCGTCGTCGTTTACTGATGGAAGTGTATTATGTCGGTAAAGTTGAAAGTTAAACGTCGTCGTTTGCTTCAACTACAACGTATTTAATAAAACGTAAACGAATTGGGGTATACCGACATATCTAAATTCCATCAATTAAAAAAAGAATGTTAAAATTTATAAATATAAGTTTAATCGAATTGGCGAATTCAATTAAAATTTAAGAAAAATAATTAATTAAGAGAAAATATATGTTAAAATTTATAGATGTTAATTAGATTAAACTTATTATTTAATTTTGAGTTGTTAATTGAAAAAATTCTAAATATATAAATTATAAATTTTGATATATAACCGATATTTAATTTAATACGTATTTTAAAAGTAGTAGATATGAATTTCAATCATTAGCTAATAGTAATACTCTTAAGGTATCGGGATAATATAATTTAATATAAAAAGTTATCATTCTAGTTAGTAAAAGACTTCGTGCATATAACAGTATTATAAGTAAATTATACACACAACTATAGAAATTACAGAAGGTGTAAAAACAAAAGAGGTCAGAAATGATCATAGGGCGTGGAATCTCACGTCCAAATCATGGAGGAGACACTCATGTGGGCATTTAGCATGCTCGTTCAATCTCATGCTGGATTTTTTTTCTGTTTATCATTGAGTTTAGATACTTGTCTTTGAGTGATATAATCACCTAAGATCCACCCACCAAAAGACGTCACTTTTTCTAAGGTTGGTGGCCAAGCACTACTATTGGCCAATGAACTCTCTTTATACCCCTTTCTTACTAGTCCAAGACTAACCAAATCTACCAAATAGTATGATCATTTCAACTAAAACTAAAGTTGAGCTTCAAGACAAGACTGGAACCAGAAAAAATCTATCTCCCTTCTTCAAGATTGGCAAGTGTGATGTGTCCCTTCCTACTCTTTTGATCCTTCTCCATTCATTCACATGGAAAACCCATGTTGCCCCAGTAGCTATGCTCTCTATTTGCATGTGCATGTTGTGATTGCACATGGTTTTAGGCTTTTAGCTACCACTTCTTGTCAAGTAGGATCACGAGACATGGATATATATGGTACCATCTCAATTCACATTAAGAAAAACTGCACCCGTGTATGAGAAAAGTGAGGTGACTAGAACCTATAATTCATGAATTCTTAATATGTATCATTGGTCCTCCACTCAATCTTATTCTTCCTACTTTTATTCGTCCTAGCCTGGGTCGAGTCAATCTCTACAAGGTTCGAGACTCTACTAAAATTATTTTAAATTGGCATATTTCTATAGCATTAAATGCATTTGGTCGAAAGTAGTATTTTTCTATTTATGCATATCATTTAGGATCATAAGATTTGTGGGTCACTTGGTCCAATTTCTTCTCTTCATCACATGGTCATCCTATTTACATAGAAATTTAGTCCCCAGAATCAAGCATGCACATGGTTTTTAGCTACCCTTTATCGTCTTGCGAGGATAAGGAAGACAAGAGCGAGTGGACCATTTCTTGTTTCCACACTGACCATGCGCTATGCTTACTACTCAGCTCTTCCCTCTCCTTCAGAAACAGGATCACATGGGCTTCACTTGTAAGCTCGTGTCAATGCCAGAACCCAGGAGTCTAACACTTGGAAGCTGAAGGCCCTTATAGTTAGCCTAATCTCCATTCAGCTTCCCAAGTCCAACACTCGTCAGTGATTATCAGTATTTACTAAACAGACAAGCCTAATAGAGCCCAAAAACAATCCCAAGATCATTCGCTCCTTAGCGTATTCGTCTCTACTTTAAAAAAAGGATGCCTTTAATATTGTTATAAAAGACTGTGACCTTAATGATATCTGCACAAATTCATCGTATTTATTTAGTTTAATGTTTAAAATATAAAGAGCTTAAATTTAAAAATCAATCCGTATATTACATTTAAAATTAATTAAACAACAATAATAACAACATTCAATATGAATTCCGCTAAATTGCATAATTTGGAGAGGTCAAATAATATGCAGTCTTATTCCTAATTAATACAGAAGTTATTTCCAAATGACCCATATATAAAAAGAGAATGAATACAAAAATGGAATGTAAATTATATAAAAACCCTAAAAATATTCCAATTTAACCTAATATTTATAATTATGATCTAATATTTATATAATATTGTATTATTTGGACGTTTCAAATTTATGAAATTTAGTATTTTGCATATATTATTATAAAAGATTATTTTTTATTTAAAAAATTATAGATTTCTTTTATTTTAATAAATTATTTAGGTTTTATACTCATAAGTTTGCTTTAAGTTGAAGATTTTTATAATAAAAACTGAAAAAATCAATTATGGAATTTACATTAATAAGCGAGACATTCCTATAATTTCTCTTTGGAATTTAGCATGTTTTAAGTAAGCTGTAAGCATGGTTTTGAAAATCGGACCGAATTGGTCGGTCCAATCAGTTTGAATAGTGACCAGTCGGCTATTCGGTCCGATTCACTCCTAAAAATTAGTTTTCAATTGAACCAGTGAGAACCGGTCGGATCGGTTCGACCACAGGTTTAATAAATTTTTATTATTTTTTATTTTTTATTTTTTGTAATTTTTTAATATTATTAATTTTTATATATAATTAAATATAATTATTGCATAATTATGACGTCACATTGGTTCAACCGGTGGTTAAACCAGTCAAGCCAGTCAAACTGGTGACTAGTAAGATTTCCGGTTCGATGGCCAGCCCGAGTTTCAAAACACTAGGTTTAAGCATTAGCTTCGAAAATTGAACTCTCTGAGCCCACTGCTTTATTTAAAGTCGAGCTAGAACCACCCAATCACATCGCTTCACATAGACACAGGGCCCATTTAATGGCAAGAATATAACTATAAATAGGGGCGGATTTAGAAATTTTTTAAGTTGGGGCAAAATTTAACTAAAGACAAAAAAAAATTTAACGAGGGCAAAATTTTAATAAGAGCAAAATTTTAATTTTTTTATAAGTTCAAAACTTAAAATAATAAATTTTTCATGTAAAATTTGTTTGGAGTCAGTGGGGCAAGTGTTGCCCCCACTGTGGCTCCATCCCTGACTATGAACTATCCACTGTGACCTTAGCTTCGCTCTCAAAGCACGTGCTTAAGTTACATTTATATTCGTTACCTATTTCACGAATTACCTACAATCTCGGATCCAACCAAATAGCGCCACGCGTAATATGATTAGAGAACGAGCGTGGCAAGCTGGGACCCACAAGAGTCCCAAGTCCTTCGCTTGGGTCTTGGAAGTGAGATACTGAGATGTGGTTCAATTTTTCAAAGACTGTTTCGTGGGGTTTTTGCATTCCAGTCTTTTTTGTTAACCACAAAACATCTCTTCTTATGCAGAAATTCATTCTTCAACCTTCTTCAATTCATTTCTTGGATACCCATTTCCTCCATATGTAAATAACCATTCAATAAAAATGGAAAGATACTAAAAAAAGTACCAAGTAAACCTAATAAGAGAGGGAGGTCGGTTGATACACTTGAACAGACACTTCAAGAATTATGTAAAGAAGCCAACTTTGGAGCTCAAAGAACCAGAGAGAAAAAGATCAAAGTGAAAAGTTTAATTCAACAAGATAGAGAAAGAAAATGGCAACCAAAGGCGTTAGCTTGGAGGAAATTAAAAACGAGAACGTCGATCTTGTTAGTTCTTCTTACTCTGTTTCTTCGCTTTCATTTTAATTATTAGTTGATTTATCAGTAAATGTGTTGCCAGTTGCAATACAATTTGCAGACGATACATGTGTATGTTGTAAGGAAGAGATACATTTTAATGTTGTGATTTGGGAATGTAATAATGTGTAACAGGAGAGGATACCAGTTGAAGAAGTTTTTCAGCAACTGCAATGCACCAGAGAGGGTCTTAGTACTGATGAAGGGCAAAAAAGGCTCCAGATCTTTGGCCCCAACAAGCTCGAAGAGAAGGAGGCAATTTCTCACCTTCTTTTCTACTGTAGCTTTTTGCAAGCGAAAATTAGATTAAAAAACTGATGAGTTATTGACTTTTGTTAAAAAAAAACAGGAAAGCAAGATCTTGAAGTTCTTGGGGTTTATGTGGAATCCTCTCTCGTGGGTCATGGAGGTGGCTGCTATAATGGCCATTGCTTTGGCTAATGGAGGAGTAAGCATTAAGCATTAATGTTATACACATATGCACGAACAAGCGTATAAGAAAATCCACTCATGGTAGTAATTCGAACTCTGTTTGTGTAGGGAAAGCCACCGGATTGGCAGGACTTCCTAGGTATTATGGTGTTGCTAGTCATCAACTCCACCATAAGTTTCATTGAAGAGAACAATGCAGGAAATGCTGCAGCTGCTCTTATGGCTGGTCTTGCCCCTAAAACCAAGGTCTCTCCGAATTCACCAGCAATGCAATCTTATATATTTATCATACAGCAATTTGATCATCAGGATCAGGAGGGAGGTTTGAGTACCTCCCTAAACCTGGATGCATGAAATGAGGGTTGTTTGTGTATTTTAGCTTTCCTATGTGCCAAAGGAAAAGGGAAAAACAAATTTACCAATCGGGTTGAAATGTGAAATATTTCAGGTCTTAAGAGATGGAAAGTGGTCAGAGGAAGAAGCTGCTATCTTGGTCCCTGGAGATGTGATCAGCATCAAGTTGGGAGATATCATCCCTGCAGATGCTAGGCTTCTCGAGGGAGATCCTTTAAAGATTGATCAATCTGCTCTCACCGGTGAGTCCTTGCCAGTGACAAAGCATCCAGGTGATGAAATTTTTTCAGGGTCTACCTGCAAGCAAGGTGAGATTGAGGCTGTTGTGATTGCAACTGGAGTCCATACCTTCTTTGGTAAAGCTGCTCACCTCGTTGACAGCACCAATCAAGAGGGTCATTTCCAAAAGGTAAAACTTTCCGCTAAAGATTTGATATCTCTTAAGTATCTGTTAGCTCTGAATCATTCCTGATGGGTATATGGATTTTAATGGTTTGATCAGGTGTTGACAGCCATAGGGAACTTCTGCATCTGCTCCATTGCTATTGGCATGATTGTAGAGATTATAGTAATGTACCCAATTCAGCGCAGAAAGTATAGGGCTGGCATTGACAATCTTTTGGTCCTCCTCATTGGTGGAATTCCAATTGCTATGCCAACAGTTTTATCTGTGACAATGGCCATTGGATCCCACCGTCTATCAGAACAAGGAGCCATCACCAAGAGAATGACAGCTATTGAAGAAATGGCCGGAATGGATGTTCTATGCAGTGACAAAACTGGAACTCTTACACTCAACAAGCTTACTGTAGACAAGACCTTGATTGAGGTTACCACTTAATTCAATATGAACCTAATTTCATAAAGTAAAGTATGACAAATTAGTGTTGAACATTGCTTAAGAAAATCTGTTCTGAGTTTGGGAAATCATGCTCTTATTATCCGACAAATTCCTACATGATATTGACATTGAGATTCTCGGTTTGATTCTCAGGTATTTGCTAAGGATGTAGACAAAGAACAGGTGATTCTACTAGGGGCCAGGGCTTCCAGGGTGGAGAACCAGGACGCCATTGATGCATGCATTGTTGGGATGCTTGGCGACCCCAAGGAGGTTTGTAACATTAGCAACTCTTACGTTACATGTTCTTTTTAACCAAATTGGGTACGTCATGCTCCGACTTTCTTCTCTTCAGGCAAGAGCAGGCATAACAGAGGTACATTTTTTCCCCTTTAATCCTGTGGACAAGCGGACAGCTATAACGTACATCGACTCCAGTGGCAATTGGCACAGAGTAAGCAAAGGTGCGCCAGAGCAGGTAATGGATCCTCTTATGGATGACTTTATTGAATTTTATTTTGCTTTGCTGTATAAAACAGACATGTACATAAGCACATATCTCATGTCTGATGTGATTCCTAGATTATTGAATTGTGCAACCTACGTGACGATGTAAAAAAGAAAGTTCATGGCATCATTGACAAGTTTGCTGATAGAGGACTCCGCTCTCTAGCTGTCGGGAGACAAGTGAGTTTAAGTCTCTCTCTGTCATGACTGTGTTCACAGAAATTAGTGCTCTGTGATGGCTTCTGATTCAACTTTGGGTTCTTATTATTGCAGACTGTACCAGAGAAAAGCAAGGAAAGCTCTGGAGATCCATGGGAATTTGTGGGTCTCTTACCTCTCTTTGATCCTCCAAGGCATGACAGCGCAGAGACCATTAGACGTGCCCTTAATCTAGGAGTTAATGTCAAGATGATCACTGGTGACCAGTTAGCTATCGGCAAGGAAACTGGTCGCAGGCTTGGAATGGGAACCAACATGTATCCTTCTTCTGCTCTGCTTGGACAGGACAAGGACTCTGCTATTGCTACCCTCCCTGTGGATGAGCTCATCGAAAAGGCTGATGGCTTCGCTGGTGTCTTCCCCGGTAAGAAGATAAAACTCTACCCTTTATATTGGAAGACAAAAATTGCAAAGATCATGTTGCCTGTACAATTTTCATGGTCAAAAAACTAACAAATGGAGACGTGCAGAGCACAAATATGAAATTGTCAAAAGGCTGCAAGAAAGGAAGCACATATGTGGAATGACTGGAGATGGAGTGAATGATGCACCGGCACTGAAGAAGGCGGACATTGGAATTGCTGTGGCTGATGCCACAGATGCAGCACGAAGCGCTTCTGACATAGTCCTGACAGAGCCAGGATTAAGTGTGATTGTCAGTGCCGTTTTAACAAGCAGAGCAATTTTCCAGAGAATGAAGAATTACACTATTTATGCTGTTTCTATAACCATCCGTATTGTGCTTGGTTTCCTGCTTCTGGCTCTGATTTGGAAATTTGATTTCTCCCCTTTCATGGTTCTAATTATTGCTATACTCAATGATGGGACAATCATGACCATTTCTAAGGACAGAGTGAAGCCTTCTCCCATTCCTGATTCATGGAAGCTTAAGGAAATATTTGCCACTGGAGTTGTTCTTGGCACATACTTGGCCATCATGACTGTGATATTCTTTTGGGCTGCTCATAAAACCGACTTCTTCTCTGTAAGAAAATGCCATGAACTTTTCATCTCCCTCCCATTACATAGAAATATGTATCCTAGAAGCGAAAGTTTGCTTGCCATACTAACACTAAACTAACAGGAAAAATTCGGGGTTAGATCTATCAGAGACAACCACAATGAGCTTACAGCTGTTGTATACCTCCAAGTCAGTATAGTCAGTCAAGCACTCATCTTTGTCACAAGGTCTCGGAGCTGGTCTTACGTGGAACGCCCTGGTCTATTGCTTGTTGTTGCCTTTGTTATAGCACAACTAGTAAGTTGCATTTAATTGTTTCTTGGAACTTCCCAATGATCATCAACATAACTCGAATTCTAATAAAAACTCGTTCATCAAGATTGCAACAATCATTGCTGTTTATGCCAACTGGAGCTTCGCAAAAATTGAAGGTTGTGGATGGGGATGGGCTGGAGTTGTATGGGTCTACAGCATTGTCTTCTATATCCCACTTGACATACTAAAGTTCATCATTAGGTATGGTTTGAGTGGCAAAGCCTGGGACAACCTGATCGAAAACAAGGTACCTGGAAAACCCAAAATCGAACACCTTGATCGTCATCAGAAAACTTTTCTCAATTCTCTTTTGTGCTTGAATTCGCTATGCAGACTGCTTTCACATCCAAGAAAAACTATGGCAAAGAAGAGAGAGAGGCTCAATGGGCTGCTGCTCAACGCACTCTACATGGGCTGCACCCTCCTGAAAGCTCGGAACTCTTCAACGATAAGACCAACTACAGAGAGTTGTCTGAAATTGCTGAACAGGCCAAGAGGCGCGCTGAAGTTGCAAGGTAATGTTGAACAGAAATAAAGACTCGTTCTTGTTCTTATCACCGTTAACAATTTGTTTGAGTTCCACTGATGGTCCCTCTAGTTATAATCAGGCTAAGGGAGCTCCACACGCTCAAGGGTCACGTAGAGTCGGTGGTGAAGCTAAAGGGACTTGACATTGACACCATTCAGCAGCACTACACGGTGTGATTGAGAAGACAGGAGCTTTTTCCATGAGAGGGAAGAGACGTTAGTGAGAAGTAGGGAATAATCAAATGCTTATTTGGGATGATTTTGTAGGATGCAGTGCAAGGGTGGGAATAAATCGTAATGATAGATAGTGTGTATTGGACAGCCAACAGCTCCTGTCCTCTTACTATATTATTCCTTCTTTCAATGGATTCCCCATTTTTGCTTTTAGCATATTCATATTGCTTTCTCTTCTCTCCCACTTATTAACAACAAGCAAGAAGGAAGTAAAAAGTTAAGCTAATTATATATTATTTAAATTACTTTTTATATATTATAAACCCTTTGTTATTAAAATAATTTATGTAATTTAAACCAAAAGGTAATATCACAAAAATAAATAGACTCATCGGTGTATTAAAAAAATAGGGTAATTTTTATATTAGACACTGGACTTTATATATTTTTAAATTAATTTAAATGTACATTTAAAATTTTAATTAATATTAAGCTCACTTTCATTTTAGCTCAAATAAAATTGTATATATTTTATGAAAATTGAATAAATCTAAATTTTAATTTTTAAATTCAAATCTAACTTAATATTTCTATAAACTTAGATCGAATTCCATAATTTTCAACAACATGCCATGATCTAAGGATTCCTAATACAATGTATTGTACTCAAACCCTAAAAAAATGTAAAGTTCATTTTTCTTTAAAAAATGCCATGAACTATTCTTTGAAGCAATCATTCATGAAAATAGACCTTTAACAATGTAAAGTTATGCATCTAAGACTAGGTGTACAATGGTTTGATTATGATACATAATTATGATATGACATTGAGATATGATACAGATTGATCCTAGTTGATGCTTAACTCTTTATTTGACATGTATATTATCATTATGAATTTAACTTTAGACGTATTAAGTGAGGGTTAGTTTGTAGGTGATATTTGGTTTTATGCAACCCTTTTGAACTAAGAGTACAGGTCTATGGTTGGGTCCTTAGCGGTGC
>JANVCL010000005.1:5994653-6013334 GCA_026546855.1 Erythroxylum incrassatum | reverse complement strand
CTCTCTCAAAATACTAACTTGAGCGTCGGAGGGGCCTTCCGGGAACCAACCCCCGGCGAGCCTTTATTTGTTTTGCAAGTATTCGTCAGCCAAAGCTACACAAAATTATGGATCCAAACCATGATGTTCAACCTCAGCAAAATCCGACTGAACCTATAGCCTAAGTGGTGAGAGGCGTGGTCCATGAGACCAACAAAACCCTTTGGTCAACGGTTCGAGCCGCAACTCCACCTTGGCAGACCAAAGCGGACAATACCTAACGGGCCACGACTCGAAGATTTGGGCAGATCCATAAGCGGGGGCTACTCTCCTATGGACTTCGGAACCCACCCAAACTAATATGTGTTTATACTCGTACAAAATATGTATTATATGAACATGTCATTGGGTGTCTTGGAGTGATATATAGACTTACTCAGTGAAGTCTGACTCTCTTCAACTCTATTTTTTAGGTTAAGCACTACCGACTTCACAACATTGTCTATAAGGAACATAAGCTTTATATTCACGTAAAATCTTTCCAGAAAGAAAAGCATACGGTGCCTAATCTTTGTAGGTATCTTAGATTCACAATCTAAATAAGTAAAACATAAATTTTATTCGACAATGTCTCAATAATTAATTAAGATATGTTTCATTAGCTTAACAATCTAATGAAATAAAGCACAATTTTGATTCGATAATGTCTCAGTAATTAGTTACGCATTGATTTCCACGAGCTGTGGTTAAATTCGATGAGACTCCTCAAATAGTGGCTCTAAGAGTCTCTACCTTCTGCCTTGGAAGCAAGGAAAAACCAGGCTTTGCCGTCAATTCCAAATGGAAGTTAGCTACCTTATGTTCCTGAACTCGATGACTTCTAACACATAATTACCGTTTTAAGATATACTAAATCCAGCTTATATTTACTTAATCCGGTAAGTGTTAAGGGTTAATACTGAAGCCGTTAGGAAGGACTTAATCCACATTAAAAGTATAATGACTTGCCAAATTAGCATATACATCAAAAGCTTAGTTGAATCGAATTAATTACTAATTATGATCGATAGTATATTCAATAATGTCCTTATTATGAGTATCTACACTTTTATTTTCTGATTAATTTAAGTCCCTAAGGGTATAACATTTATTCAGGAGATGAATGGTCTATCGTGAAAATCAAATGCTTTAAGAAAATCCAGAACTTCAATTGCAGGTTTTAGGCATGAACACCAATCTTTATTAATGAAGCTGCAATCCATGTCGAAAAACCTGAAAACGGACTGTTACACCGGAAAATGAAAACCTTATCCTGACTAATACTTGTTTCAGTAGAAGATGCATTTAGGGTATGATAGTTGCTGATTGATTCACTCTTCATATATGCGCGCTAGCCTTGGTTTCCAATGATTATATATTGATCCTCTAGAGTCTCGCTTCCTCTTCCTTATCAGTTCTCTGGAGTCTGAACAAGTCCCTGGACTGCTTGTCGTTCCTGTTGACTCGCGGGCATCACCAATACGGATACGGGCTTTAGTTTTTAAGAACGAGAAGCAGTGATCATCAGACAGACATCCATTAGTTTTCCTACTGTTCGTTTGGATGGAGCAGCAATTAGAATACACTTCATCGTCGCTTTCCTCTTCCTCATGGGTCTTTGGAGTAGCAGTGTACCTCAAAGAACGGCGCTGGAGTTTTCTAATGGTACTTACCGGCAGAACATAGTACTTCTGGCCGAGCGTTAGCATGGTGTCTGGCGAAACAGTAGCCCATGGGTCCTTGAACACTTGTGGATATGCAACAGTGGATTCTGGGTTCTGAAGCGTGATTTCTGCTGCAAGAATTGGGTTTTCGTGGAACTCTATGTTGCCTTCTGGATAAACAATCTTGAGTACCATGTTGTGGGAGCTGTTAGAGCAAAACCAGCTTGAGATTCCCATTGCAGCGGGGTGTGGTTGCAAAGGATCAGAAAACGTACGAGGCTGTCTAGATTCTATTGTGGAAGAATACCTTATATATTATTCTTGTTCTGAGGATTCTTGTCTTATCCTATTCATTGATGATATCATGGCAGCTAGCAGACATTCAGGCGTTAAAATTCTGATATTAGTTCTATAGTCCTCAATTTTTATTGTTTAATTATTTAACGAATTAAGTAATTAACATTTAGGCCTTGACAATTAGTGAATTATATTAGGTGTTAATTAATTTTATTAAATTTAAATATTTAATTTTACAAAAATTAATCATGTGAATCAGCCGCGCTTAAGTTTATAACTCTACATAAAACATATAATAATAATAATAAATAAATAAATATTTATTTATCTTGTCGAGCTATTGTGTTCGGTCTTTTTATACCAATGACTGCGTGTTTCGACGACACCACCAAAAATGGTGGCTTAAATTACTAGAACTACAGTCTACATACGTTGATTATCATATTCAGCTAGTTGAAGATTAGTACTACCTCATAGTCAAGTGTTACACACAGTAAAATTCTCTTCTGTCCCAATTAGTCTTAGAACTGCGAAAAAGGAGCTTTGGGTGACTTTGGATCGGACTAGACGAGCTCTTTGCCAACAAATTCTCTTACCAACAATAATAAAAGGTTACCATAATTAAAACTAAAGTTGAAGATGACTGCGTCTATACTGTTAAACTATAAAATAGTAAGAATATGTAATGAGAAAGATGAACATTAAGAGTTTTGGCATACTAATATACACTTGCAGATGTGCGGTAGAAAATGTTGAGCAGATGCAGTAGTTGACAGGCAGCTGAGCTCACAATTCCTGAACTTATTGGAACCATCATTGAGAAGTAATAGTTCAAGTTAAAATGATCTAAAATCCATGCTATTAACCAATGTCATCAACACCACAGGTCAAGCCTCCAGAGAACCACGATCACCATTCCCTTCCTTCTATCCAAAAAATGCTCTAAATATCTCCTCTCTTCACATATGCGTTACAGTACTCTAAGCTTCAATGCCAATTGGAAGTCAAAAAAAATCAACAAATCTGCACGTAGGAAATCACATTGGACTGTACTCATTATGTAACTGTGACAATAAGAAACAAAAACAATTGACAGATAAAGACTAAACAGAAGCAAGAAGAGATGACAAACGATTTCAAGCATCTAAATGAAACAGCCCTCTAAAATTAAAGATGGAACATTAAGACATATATATAAGCTGTGAAACGTACTTCTTCATCAGTTAGAGAGTAGGGGCAGAAGGTACAGGTTCTGTAACTCTTAGTGACCCTCCAAGCTCTAGAGGCACAAGAGGTATGAGAGAGTGAAGCACATCCGTTATCAATGGCCTATAACTTGGTTCTTGTTGTACACAGAGTATAGCCACCGCAGCTACCTACTCAGTTCACGCAATACAGATTCTTCAAGCAGAAATATTAATAGAAAACAGATTAAAAAGTTTTCCTGCATATTTACCTGATACAAGTGCTTCAAGTCCATAGTCTCTTTAATAGCAGGATCGATAATTGCTGGAAGCTTTGGTCGATCCATCAGCTGAGGCAAGGCCTGTCAAAATAGTCATATAATCATGTTTCCAATCCCAAGATCCATTTTAGTAACATTAAATCAAAATGACCAAGAACATCATTTTTTATCATACCCAGGTGACTAAGGCCGGACTTCCTGGTGAGGCTCTTTCAACTGGTTTTCTTCCAGTCAGGAGCTCCAAAAGCACAACTCCAAAAGCATAGACATCACATTTATCAGTTAGTTTTCCTAGAAAAAGCAGAATGCAATGGTTACACATCTTTCTTCAAAAGACCACTTGGAATTACGCCGTTATATAAGAGAACAAATTACAGGATATAATTCTGTCACAAACCACTTAGCAAGATTAAAAGTTCGAAACAGCACAGAAAGGAAAAAGAATGACACTGTGTACTATTTTTTTTTTTTGTGAAGTACTGAATCTGATTCTACCATCTCTTTTGACATCAGAGGGAAGTTCAGTGATGATGTTTAACAATTTTAAACATCATTCTGATAGCCAAAAATCTTGGTCAAGCCATGAGACACGAGTCTTCATACTTGAACCTGATAAATGGGATTCCTCTTTCTTAATCTCTTAATCGGAGCAAGACCTAAGATGAGAGATAGGGAAACGAAAATTCCTCTTGAGCTATTATTCTTCAAAGGAAGAACTTAAACAAGGACATACTTGAAGAATATGTTCCATTTTTAGCATACACATGGGAATACCATGAAGATAAGATAGAAATGCTGAAAGTAGATCATATGCGTCTAGAAACTTTTGACAAATTTTGCAAGTTCATAAAACTGAGTTCCAATAGAACATGAACATATAAGTTCCTTAAGATAATCTAAGCATTTATAATCTCCATTCTCAGGATAAAGCTGGAACGTGAAAAAGTCTATTGAAAAGGAAAAAGAAAGATCTATTTCATATTGCAGAGGTAGGAAATTTTATGAATTCACCAAAGGAGAAGCAGAAGCTGCACTGACAGCTGATCAAGCATTTTTTATCTACAGAAGCATATCTTATAGACATCAACAATATGTAGAAACTCCCACTCACCATCCAAAAGGTACTCTGGTGCTACATAATCTAAAGTTCCTGAGAGCTTTACGTTACTGTTACGGATCCCAGAAGGTGCAGCAGTGCCAAAATCAGAAAGCTGAATCAAGAAATAACTGATTAAAGTAAATAGGCTAGTTGCAAAATAGAGAATGAGAAAATAAGTCCAAGTGAGCAACCAAGAAGAGCATGTGAGTCCTTGGGCTTTGTTGGCTGAATTAAAATCAAGACAGGTTAAATGATTGCAGTCTCACAACATTCCTCAAGTGTTTTTCTACCTTTGCATTGAAGTTGGAATCCAGAAGCACAGTAGATGACTTCAGATCTCCATGGACAATGGGAGGATGACAATGCTCATGAAGATATTCCAGTCCTCTATTACACCATCACACAGTGCGGTAAGTTATTGAAACTACAGCAACTTTCATCCTCAGGAATAAAGTTGAGTATAATATAGGGTTCACCTAGCTATGTCAACAGCAATCTTCATCCTCAGCTGCCAAGTAAGTATTGATCCCCGAGTAGGTCCTACAATTTTTGTCAACAACATAATCAATATTACAGAATCGTAGATCACATGTCTAGTATGTCACTTAAAATGAGACTAGAGGAAGTAAGCGTACCATGCAATTGACCCTCTAAAGAACCATTTTGCATCATCTCATACACAAGAAACTTATTTTCACCATGAGTGCAGCATCCCAAGAGAGAGATTATGTTCTGATGCTGAATTTTTGTCAGCCAATTCAGCTCATTCTGCACTTTCCATTATCATTTGAGGAAAAGGAAAAGGAGAAGGATGCAAGGAACAAGGAACAAGGAAAATCATTACAATCTAGACTGAAAGCAACATATATCCACCCAAATTAGACGTACCTCATATTCCCTTTGAACGTATTGCCCCCTACCTTCCAATCTCTTCACTATTACAAGGCGTTTTTCATCGAATTGGGCTTTATAGACACATCTATGACCACCATCACCAAAAATGTTTTCTTCTCCAAAATTGTTCGTTGCAGCCTCTAACAACTGATAGTCCATAACTGTAACTGCATGTTCATCAGCTGTCTTCAAGGATCTGAATGAATTTGAACCGTGCCTCAAGGAATGCTCTTCCTCAGCATCTGTAAATTTCAAAGAAGAAACAACAGAGCTGAACAAGCTTTACAGAGAAGAATAAAAAGCATTATAGAAATTCACCAATCCGAGGAATAATCTGCAAGCATTAGTAAACTTACCAGAGTTCTGTGCGCTTTCGACGCTACAATTCTTCGACCTTTTTAATCTATAAATGCAAAACCATAAGAAAAAGAGCAAGATTCCACCAAGTACAGTGGAAGCAACAACTAGTGCTATGAGAATTCTCTTGTTTAATTCTTTGTTGTCAACGCTTTTAACCGCAAGAACCTCAGTCGTCCCTGCATAAACAGTGAGCCAGAAACACACTAAGAAATAGACAAGCTATGGAATGTCTGATCAGATCGTCTTTGGCAAAGCATTGGTAAAGATACAATCAAGTCTAGTTCCGAAGTGATCAATTCAACGTAGAGATACAAAAAGACTAATGTAATTTTCATCTACGATTTTTGCTTCCAACTGACGGTTTAAGGAGAAAAGAAAAACTTGTAAAAGCTAAAGTCTTGCTGCTTCCCATCTCCAAAACAGACCGAAATCAGAAAAAAGGGTAATAAGAAATGTCAAATTTCCGGTGCCATTTTGCTGATCTGTATTAAAACAGACTGGTACTCAAGAATTTAACTTGAAGTATTTCTCTCAACTCTTTTGCTGAAAGAATTCAAACTTGAGCACGAAAGCCAGTACATTTGTCAGTGGAAGTAAATTGAAACGTGTAAAACACGCATTGAAAAGGAAGCTCACGAATTAACTAACAGATCATCATGAACACCAAGGCCCCAGATACTGGAAGAGACGAGAAGGCAAAGTGCATTGTCAAAATACCTGTAGACTGAGCTTCCATTTTTGGAGTCAGCATAGAACTGGGTTCCTTCTGAGAAAGAAGAGAAGACCCAGAAGCAGTTGACTCTTCTACAGCATCAACCAAGAAAAACAAACATTTGCTTGAAAATGCCCACATGGGAAATAATATGAACAGAACAGACAGATTCATGTTCTGTTCGAGAGAGAGAGAAAGAGAGAGGAAAAGGAATAGTCTTTGTACTTAAAAAGTAAAGATTCTGTGGTCTGCCTGTGTTGTGAAAGCCTGGAATCTAATAACAGCAGTACTAATTTGCTTTGCTTTCACCAAGTAGAGGACACCAAGAAAGCACTTTTCTTTTGCCTTTTCTTCTTTAGATTTTGGAGATTTTTATTGTTGGAAACAGGGGGAGAGAGAGGGGAACAAGTGGACATGAAATCATGTGGCAGTTAAATGAATTTTGAATGGTGAGCGTTCAGGAGTTGTTTGAAGAGGACAAAAACATGGGATGTGGATTGTTTGTTTTGTTGGATAATGTATAGTCTCCAGATTTCTTGGAATTTTCCGTGTTAGCTAATATCAGTATAATAATTAATGCTTTGGTCTAAATAACAAAGACATACTCTAATTTTCTCAAAGTCTAATAATTTGTTAAAATTGAACTCCATTAAAGATTGTTGAGCTTCACTTCACGTGTGTAAAAGGGAAAAAAAAAGAAAAAAGAAAACAAGACAAAGCGGTTGTCTACTCGTGAGTTCCATCACATGACACATGGCTCCACCGCTAAGCTAACATACGCGGTATAAAAATAGTCCCACGATTTAACATAAATGATAATTAGAGCAGGATGACAATAGTTTTTAAAATTAAAAATATATAATAATTTATTTTTTTAATTAGGTCTAAACCTCATCTCTTTAATTTTAAACACATTTGAGAGTTAACTCTTCTAAATAAAATGATATTATTTTGTTTAGATAATTGAATTTCAAATTTAGAAAAATTAAATTTAAGATTTTATTAGAAGAC
Source organism: Erythroxylum incrassatum (assembly GCA_026546855.1). Lineage (NCBI taxonomy): Eukaryota > Viridiplantae > Streptophyta > Magnoliopsida > Malpighiales > Erythroxylaceae > Erythroxylum > Erythroxylum incrassatum. The sequence goes on along the minus strand of JANVCL010000005.1, from coordinate 6,005,814 downwards.
AGTTTTTAATTATGCACAGCCTTTTTTATATTTAAACACTATATTTTTTTAACAACAATATTTGTTAAAAATATTGATTAATTCAGTTTTTAACTAATGATCTCTTCTTGCCTTCACGAAGTACTGATGAATCACAGAAAGTTATTTCTAACCCGTACATCAAAATTACAGGAATTACTTCACATGGTATACCTACTTTTTATGACAAATTTAAGTTAAAGAAATAGTTTTTTTTAATACGAAGAAAATATTGTATACATTATAATCTTTCTTAAACTTGCGTAAAGGGGAGAGTGTTGTGCAGTGAGTATATTAACTTGACTTATTTAATATATTTAACATATATTTGAAATTATTTATTATAAAATATGATTATTTTTAAATCCATCCATGTGTTGCACAGGCAAATTTTTAACGTTTTTGTATAATTAGATAGAAAGATGGAGTAAATATTCATTAAAAATTAAAATCTATAACAACCAAATAATAATAATAATAATAATAATAATAAAATCTATAATATTATTGAATCACTAGTTAAAAATTTAAAATTTTTAACTAATCATCTTTTAAATTTGATTTACTTTAATAATTTTTGTTATTAAGAACCAACCAATTTATTAATTAACAAATTAATTTTTATAAATCAGAATAAATCGTTTGATTTTTATTTAACAGTCTTTCTTTAATTAAAGTTTAACTTCTTATATAAATAAGAATAATCTCTTTATGTAATTTTATTTTAATTATATTTAATATTTAATATTTGTTGATTTTATGACAATATAATATTAATTAAATATTTAATCTTTAAATGTCATTAATTTTTAAAACATTAGCTTCAATTAAGTTCTAAAGTTAGGAAAAGGAGCAATAAGTTTAGAGGTGCTATTATGACTCCATGATTCAATCCACCCTATTAAATGGGCCATCCCAAGCCTACTGCATAAAAAGGAAGACATAAAGCCCAACTAGAGTAGTATTACATTTTTGCGAGCTTCTCCTGAAAACATGATTCTTTGAATGCCGATGGCGGGTGAATCTTATTTGAGCTAGTTCGGACGATTGGCTTAGTGACTTTGCACAGAATATCGATCGGTACTCTCCGATTTTGGCAGAACTCTAAATAGTCTATTTGGGACTGAATCTAGCCTGAGCTCTTGATTTTTAGCGCGTAGAACTTAAGCTGGATTTTCTCGTGGTCAAGGATCTTCTATCCGACGCAACACACCAGACAATTGGGTTATTCTTACGCGACCCACGTACAGAAAGAGAAATCGGTAAGCTGATTGGCTTATCAACCTTATTGTTAATCTGGATCTCGAAATCACCTCTTTTGATAATGCACCTTGTACCACTATCCTTCTAGAGGATATAGCGGAAGCTACCTTTTCTCGAAGGACCATGTAATTTTTATTTCTTTTCCTTATAAACAAAAAAAAAGTCCATCAATAGAAAAACCCCATTCTTGTGTAGTAATTGATGGCAATTGTCGACTATTTCTACTCCCAATTTATTCTAAAAAAAAAGAAGAGATGATTCTCTGAACTAAAAACAATCCCAACAAGAAATTATACCAAATACTAAATACTGTCAGGAAAAGATGTTTATTGTTTTTACTTTGTTCATACATACTGTTTAGTTAGTTAAATCCATTCCACCACCATGTTTTGATCATTCAACAGATTGGATTATGCAGAAAATAAATGCTGCATGGTGATCAGCTATTGCATTTAAAGGTTCTTCTTCCTGTCAACAATGGCACGTAAAACAAGACACACAGACACAAACACCAATTACCCCTTCACTTCTTTAACTAGGTAAGGTAAGGCAAGTTGCCTCCAAGAGCAGCAATTAACACTCTCTTCTATTGAAACTCGTAAACAGTAGCTGGCCTCTCTCTGTTTTAATGCTTCTCTCCAGCCTTCTATTTTTTAAAGTTTGCCATAGTCGATGGAACAAAGGCAGCTATCGAAGGAACCAAACATGGAAGTGAACATAGTGTTCACTGTTCTTTTAGCTCTGCTTGTTATCACCACTACATTCACAGAAGCTACGCAGCCTCACCATAACCAACACAAACACATAATATTCCGAGAAGAAAGAAGAAGCAGAAACAGTAGTGGTAACAGAGGTAGTAGAAGAAGCAGAGGTGGTAGTGGTAGGAATAGAGGAAGAGGAGGATCGCCGTCGTCGTCCTCCAACTGTGACCCTTTATTTAGTTTCCTCTTTGGAACATGTGGCCAATGGCCTTTTCCTACTACACCTTCCCCAGACAACCCCTTTCAGCCCTCACCGAGACCCTCTCCTCGCCAGAGACCGCCACCACTGCCACCGTCTTCTCCTCCTCCACTTGTCTCATCTCCACCCCCAATCATCGTGCCATCTCCTCCACCTCTTATTGTTCCATCGCCACCACCTTTAGTTGCCTCGCCGCCTCCATCATCATCCTCTCCTTCCCCGCCATCACCATCTCCATCTCCATCTCCGCCACCACCACCCTCTCCATCCCCGCCTCCGCCTCCCTCTCCATCCCCGCCGCCACCTCCTCCATTGGTTCCTTCCCCTCCACCACCTTCATTTCCACCTCCTGACCTGCCAATTATATTCCCATCACCACCACTAGTGCCTTCACCACCACCGCCTGAATTAACACCATCACCAATCATTCCATGGCTAACACCCCCTGATGCATTCACACAGTCACCACCTCCTGTTCCAGTGTTTTCCCCACCAGTTGATGAATTTCCACCAGCACCTACGTTTTTTGATCCTCCACCTGATGATCAGTCCACTACACCAATGCCATTTTTCGATCCACCACCTGATGATCAGTCCGCTACACCAATACCATTTTTCCCTCCATCATCACCACCACCACCAGAGCAAGTTTTGCCGCCATTTCTACCTATTGGACAACCACCGCCGGAGGAAGATTTGCCACCGGCTGAGGGATTTCCATCGATACCCTTTGTCCCAATACTGTCTCCAACACCTGACCCTCCACAATTGCCACCACAAGAGCCGTTTATATTTACACCACCTGCAGGGTCAATCCCTGCAGTACCTGACGTTTTTCTTGCGCCTCCTCTGGTGCCGGAGCAGCCAGAAAATCCGCAAGAGCTGCTGCCATTTTCATATGCTCCACCTACATCAGATGTTTTCAATGAGCCTGTGACACCACCAAGTATAGAATTGCCTCCACTTTAGCTTCTACTACGACTGTATCTGACCGTGCTTATGATCGAGTTCTTTAATCCTTAAAATTAGATATATATCATAATCTGTCAACAAATAAGCAGAAGAGAGGTTGGTTTGCCTCGGATGTCGATATGCTTTTGTCTTTTCTTAAATTAAGTTGTTGAGTACGTTTGGTTTGTGAGATGTTTTGGTCAGTCAACTGTTGAACAATGTCTGTTGTATATTCTCTCCTATAATTTTCTTTGTGAACAGTACAAGTGCATGCGTTATTGGTTGATTTCAAAATTTATATTTTAAAAGAAAAACACGAAGGAAAGAAGAGACCAATCATGCTAAATTTCAAAAAAAGGAGTAAAATTTAGCGTCCCAGTGAGTGAGTGAGTGTAAAAGGTGTATTGTGGGCTGAGATTTGCTTTCTGAGTGGTTTTTCTGTTCTCTGGTTCTGTTATCCGACGAACCCCAGAAGGGAAAGTTCGCCCCCCGGAAGACCCTAATTTCAAATAAAGCCGTTATAATGTGGACACCCATCAAAAACTTCCCAAATCCAAAAATTTCCGTTCATTCTCCTTCTTTTGAACACTAACGTTCCACAGATTCCTTCACTTGCTCTGGCCATTCAAACACCAAATGGAGCCAGGTAACAACAACAACAAGCCTGCGCACTTACCAGAAGAATGCTGGGAACTGATCTTCAAATCCCTAGACCACCATCGCCACTTAGAACCGCTCTCTTTAGTCTCCACTCGATTCCTCTCCACCACCAATCTCCTCCGTCGCACTCTCACCGTCTCCTTTCTCTCGGTCCCCTTTCTACACCGTATAATTCTCAGATTCCCTAATCTCACACACATCAAAGTGTGCGACTTTTACGGAGACCTTGATTCTGTTCTCGACCTAATCTCTCTATCTGGATTAGATATTGAATCCCTCGATATTTCCGGCCAATCCCACTTCCCTTTGGTCGGTCTGCGAAGTTTGGGATCGAAAGTGAGGAATTTGAAGAGACTTAACTGTTCAAAGATGGGCTCTTTGCGAGATAGTGATCTTTCGGAAATTGGGTCGTTGTTTCCGATGCTTGAGGAGCTCGATATCGGTTTTCCGATGTATAATTCGCGTTTTAACCCAACTGGGTCTTTGAGTTTCGAGCGATTTGCTGGAGTTGTGACCGATGAGGGGGTGCTTGATTTGTCATCGAAGATCAAGAAGTTGCGTAAGATTGATGTTTCCGGTAATCATTTTATTACAGATAGGTCGCTGCTTGCGTTGTCTTTGAACTGTGGGTTACTTAGTGAAGTAGTGATACGTGACTGTGATTTTATATCTCAGAATGGGATTGGTATGGCTATGCGAAGTATTTCTGGGTTGAGCTCAATTTCGTTGGATGGAATTGGAATCCCTTCTATTGATTCGTGTTTTGAAGCATCGTTTGCTTATGCAAAATGTTTGAGTGAGCTTGATCTCTCAAATTCGATTATCTCTGATGAATTACTTGGTTTAGTTGCAGAATCCTGTCTTCCACTCAACAAGCTGACTATCTCCCATTGTTATGATTTCTCGTTTGTTGGAGTCTCTTGTTTGCTGCACAAGTATCAGTCACTTGGATACTTGGATCTTGAAGGGGCCAATTTCCTTACAGACGAGTCCATTATTGAGCTATCCAATTATCTTTGTAACTTAAGCTTTATAAACCTCAGTTTGTGCTCTAGACTAACAAGCTCAACCTTCTTTACCCTTATGGGAAACTGCCATTCATTGGAAGATCTCAGATTGGAGAGGACTAATCTTGGTGTTGAACATATAGTGAAACATTCGATCAATCGTCGAGTTAAGTCTCTAAGCTTGACAGGGAATAATAACTTGAGTGATGAATGCATAAAAGATATTGCCTTGTCTTGCCCTGGATTAGAAGTGCTAAAGATCAGTTATTGTCCTTCTATCACAGAAGAAGGGATCAAAGAAGTTCTGAGAAATTGCAGGGAAATCATTCATTTGGAGATGAACAGATGTTTGGGGATAAAGAATACTGATTTAAACTTTGAACTTCCTAAATTGGAGATATTGCAAGCACAGGGACCAGGAATGGACGATGAAGCATTGGCAGCGATTTCAAAAAAATGCCCTGGATTGTTGCAGCTGGACCTGGAAGGTTGCCTTAATGTGACAACAAAAGGGGTGACCCAACTGGTGCAAAACTGTAAGAGATTACGGGAGATAAGTTTGAAATGGTGTGATAATGTGAAAGTTGATATTATATATTTCTTGGTGTCCTCAAGGCCGTCACTGAGAAAAATAGTCCCACCACATGGATTTTCTCCATCTCATAATCAAGTAACATTCTTCTTGCGACATGGATGTTTACTTTGCCAAGGGTAGCTTCTGGAGCACTTCGAAATCTATTTGGCTGAACTGTAAAGAGTTATTATTTTCTTGGATTAAATTCTTTGTGATGTTCAATTGTACTATCTCGAATTGATACTATCCTGAAGCTTTTTCCTTTTGGTTTTCACTTTCATTTTTCCTAAGTTTGTTTGATCAATTGCACAGAATCTTTATGGTGTCCACATCGGCCTCAAACGTTTTCCTTTTAATTTTTATCTTTTCTTGCACATTTTGCAGACTAGGCTGATTGAAATATGTGCAGGAAGGGCTTACAACTTTTTGGGTTTTCCACTGTAACATGTCCATTTTCTTCATTGATCAATTTCCGTTTGGTGACAAGCTCTATACTTCAGCTAGGGTAATGTCTGCACATGCTGCAAGTGTTGACGTAATTATTAAATATCTAAGCAGCCTTATGAGTTTTCCTGTAGAAACCCACGGTTATGTCAGCTTTTCAATAGATTTCTGTCTATTATCTTGACTATAAACTCCTGCATTTATCATACTTTATGCCAAGGCTTTTCGTGACTGGAGTTTTATCCAAGTGATTAAGCTGTTTCTGGAGAACATATTGTTTCAGAATCATGAAATCCCTGATACTTTTCAGCCAAGCTGACTGCTGTGGAAGCAAGGTTAAGCACATATATATCTCCCTTTTCCTTGGTTAGTGTTTCCAGCTTGTTACTTGTTGGCATTAATCATAAGATCATCGTCATAAATTGGATACCAGTTATTCCGGCAGTAGCAATATCAGTGTGGACTCATTCATCTCATGTTATAATGCAAGTAACCGACTGTAATCTAGTTTTGGTTATACCACAACAAGGTGTAGTCAACTGTTTATCTTGGATTCTTTGCTCTCTTGTCTAATGGAACTGAATCTCCATTCATTTCAGAAGCCTTTTCTCTATCCGAACGTCACCAGACTTGCTGATACAAAGCTAAAGCACTTAGATATCTCAGTTATAAACAGGATGTGCACTACGTAGTACATTGTTCAATTATCAGAATGGACTCCACATCATTTCTAAAGGAGAACAACTAGATAGGTAAACCAATATCAGGATTACAGAAAACCACGATGATATGTCCTGCCATGTCTGTTTCCAGTAAAATTCAGGCTGCACATGCCTGTTTGACTCAAAAAGAAGAAATTGTTAATGCTTGGCAGTCGTTGATTGACTTTCATCAACTGAATTCGAGTAGAAGACGAGGACTTAAAAACATTAAATGGGGCCAACTGTTCACTAGATTGATCTTTGACTGGAATAGAGGTTATGGACAGAAATTGTGAAGGAGATACCGTTCTAAGAACACTTCTGACTAACGCTGTCCATTCTTCATTTTCATATTTAACCACCTGTACCGGCGTCTTGAGTTGATTGGTGTGATCTTGTGGACTTCCAATTTCTTGACTAACCCGGACCAAAAAATTCAAACTAAAGCTAAAGCACCATAAAAGAAAAAGTATTTGAATTTAAAAATACGGTATTTTATAAGGAAAAAAAACAGATGATTTGATTCTAAATTTAATTAAAATTTAATCATTTAAATTAAAGTTAATTTGATTTATTAAGTGGCAAGGGATTCATCTTCCCTTAATTAAAAGTCAAGGGTTCGATCCTTAGCTTTGGGTATAGAGCAATTTTAAATCTTTGGATCAGCTGTCCTACCTTGTGAGGTGTCCTTTCATCAGCGAGGAAATTAGTTATTAGGTCTGTCGGTGAATATCCTGATCAAAGATCAAAGAATTTATAATCATTGGGAACTTATTATTTAATTTGTTAAATGAGATTATTTATTTAAAAATATTAGATTAGATTTATTAAATTCTAAAGATAAGATGGTCCCCGGTTTACCATCTTAGTCAAACTTAACGTGCATTGAATAGCTGAAAATAACACCAGAATAAAAAGATTTTTAGCCTAGATTCTTTGCCCTCTCTAGAAGCCTGCCTTTACTACGTAACCTGACATCAGTATCTGCTTCATTTTCAAATTCTGTACTGGTAGGAGTACACTAGTGCTTAAGTTGTCCTCTTTTCTCTTCCATGTGTCTACCAAAGTCCTCCCGGCGAATTTGGCTGCTTCTTATGGGTGCTGATCCTCTGCCCTTCATCTGTTCCTACCCTGTCTTGTTTGCATCTGAGGGCGCTTCTTATGAATATTTGCATTGATCAGGAAATTTCAGGAAAAAAATCAGAGCCCCCCTTTTGACCAATTCGGTTATGGCTCAGATGTAAAGAAGACAGGGTAATGACAGGGAAAGGGGGACAGAAGATCTGAGGGCGCTTCTTATGAATATTTGCATTGATCAGGAAATTTCAGGGAAAAAATCAGAGCCCCCCTTTTGACCAATTCGGTTGGAAGTTGGAACAACGATTACTTGTTCTCTTTTGATAGAAATTTCAGGGAAAACATTAGAGTAATTACAATTTTCATTTTTATTTGGAAGCCAACTATTCAATTAGTCAAGATCACAATCCACCTTGTCGGAGACAGGGACAGGACGATGGCTAATAAACAAATTGCGAATACTACCAGATCCAAGCACAACTTTGACATTTGAGGCCAAGAACGATTAGTTTACTCTGTGTAAAGAAACCAAAACGGAGTGCGATGGGGTCTGACGATCGACTTCGACTTGGTTGGCAATTAGTTGTGAATAAACAGAACAGGAAGGAAGAGCGTTCATGTTCATCCCAATAATAGACATTTGTTAAATCAGTAAATAATTGCAGAGAGTGCGTTTTAAAAAATTGTTTAATATTTGTGATAAAAAATAAAATTGATTCGATCGATTTAATAATAAAAACTTTGAATTAGTTAATTTTTCGGGTCAATTTTTTTGTTAAAATTCAATTATGATCGAATCACAGGCGCAGCGGGAAACAAAATTTTTTACAAATTCCGAGCGGATTCTGATAATTGATTAAACTTGAATAAAACACAAATCGATTTAGAAATCGTACCTTGTTCGCTTTCCTTTGAAAAATTTGTGAAACTTTTCTCTGATTGATTAAACACGAGCTATCTAATTGTCCAACCTCTGATAGTATTCACAGAGCAATTCCCAAACTGCTTTGAGAGGAAGAAGATAAAAAAAGTGTTAGCTTCTAAAACGCTATTCCTTTTAAATAAAAAAATCATGAGAGTCTTTTATTAAAATTAAATCTCTTTAATTATAATTATAATTAAAATCAAATTTTAATTCTATTTAATTTAATTTTTAAAAAATTAGATACCTCATATTTGATTCCCAAAATTTCTCAAACTTTATACTTAAGTCCAGCTTAGTTAAATTGATTTTTTTTTCATAAATTGCTCTTTGATGTGTGACCCATTAGGTTCTTAATAAATTGACAATGATTATAAATTCTAATTCTAATTCACAATTAGAATTAGATAAATTAAAACTCATTTTAATTTATCTTTAATTCTTCAATTAAAAAATTCCTAATCATAAATCATGATTGACGTGTAGCAACATGTCATGATTACCCAAATATCAGGAATGTCAAAGTGATTGACTTAACCTGTCCATGCATGGCTATAATGTATACTTTAATCATTTCGTCATCCAATATTCTAATTAGATAGAGTAAAGATATAGTGTCTACTCTTATCATCCAATTATGTTCATTCTTGTTAATTAGTAATTGATTTATAATTGAATTTGAAAACTCCTTTTCAAATATCAATTCACTCTGACCAGAGAATTTCATAAATCATTACCAATCAAGAACAGTAGAATATTCTTTCTAATTACTTTAGAGTGACGAATCCTTTATCAACTTACTCAATTATCTACATGTGGTTTATACTGTATCCAATTACTACCGACAGAATTATCCTAGGATAATTCATAAGTAGCATCAAAATATAATAATTCCCACACTAGATACCTTGGTAATCTCAAGTCCGAGGATTAATTATACAACCATCGTTATGAGATAGTCCATAGACACATAAGTAATATTTCATTCAGAATTCTCATAATCGGATCAGTTCAGTGACTTATTCTCTAATAATCACCCACACATTAGTTTAAGTATCTCTATATTTTAATTAATGAGATCAATTACTTTCTTCATAAGAAAGAAACATAATGTATGCTAATTTTACCGTTTCAACAATATCCAATCTTGAAGTAACTATAATTAGGAACATTTAAGAATAATACTTAAGTGTATATTGAATCTCATAATTATGATATCATCATAATTTTAATTACACAATAATTATTCCATGGATTTTATCTTTACGAATAATAATTAAATTATTAACAAATACATAAAGATTTAATATCTTTCATTAATTAATGAAAAATGTCATACAGATAATTACAACCAAAATAAATTGGCTGCAAGGGCATAAACTAACAAATGGATGAAGCTCGGCAATGGGATGACATCGACCACACGACGTGCGTGAGACGTCAGAGAACCGACCATGCAACACTCCATAAATGGCAACGTCTGAAGCCTCAAATACGATTGTCGTCCCTCCTCCTCCTTCATGGTCCAATCAACGTCGAGTGCTCCATGGAGCATCAAAAACACGACCGTCATGCACATAGCATGTATAAAAAATGTCGGGAAAATCCAACAACCTCAAGCTCATGCATCATGGCAGAAATACAACAAAAACAGAGTAAAACAGAGATATGCTTTTCGACGGTTTCTAAAGCAAGACAGAGGTATAGACTGAAGCTTTGATACCAAATGTAAAACTTAACACAGCAGCATGTATTTTATACAACAACAATACGTAAAGAATACATGCATATAAATCAACGGAAGCATAACCGAAATACCTCCAATCATTGCCTCTCCACCGAAGTCCAGATGTCTCTGTGTTTGAATCTTCTATCCTCTCCTTAGCACAACCGATAATGTAAACAGATGCTTAGTGAAGATAAGGGCCCAAAACTAACATTTTAAAACCACTTCCATACCTACTGCCCATCGTAGAGGAGGAAGGTCACGAATGTGGGCGACAAAATATGTGTATAGAGGATAAATGCTTTAAATGAACCATACAATCATATGTGAACAGTAGCAAGATTAGGCAAAAATCTTACAGTAAAGTCTCCGGATTTCTTCTTGAGTGCAGTGAAGTATACTATAATTAACGAGAAATTTATCATTTTCGGTTGAACGAGGGATGTGGATAAGCGTGGCATATGACGATACTTTGGAAGTGAAAATGATAATAGGTTCAAAAGCTCTCAGCGTAGGTCGATCGGTGGTTGGTTTGTGACTGTAAGTTGTGACAGCAGGTACGTAGAAATTAACAATCAATAAGCAGCCCATTTGTGGTAACTTTTCTTTACAGTTTTGAATAATGATCATCAGACATCAGCCCCATTCCCTACCAACATTGGAAGTGTAACGTTTTTAACTGACTACATATTTAATGTCACTATTCCTCCGCTTAGCAAAGAATGTATAGCATTTACACTTATCATAAATATGACTATATTTATAATACTCCCTCTGATTTATAATAAGTGTCGTTTTAGAGAAATTTTAATTATTCAAAATAAGTGTCGTTTGTGACTTTTTATGCATATTTATAAT
>JANVCL010000005.1:5981082-5992900 GCA_026546855.1 Erythroxylum incrassatum | reverse complement strand
ATACATTGACAAAGGAAAGGATACAAAAGAATCAAAGCTATAGCAAGGATTTGGAGAGGATACAAAAGCGAGGAGTCAAAGCTGTAGCAAGGAGTTGGTATATTTCTACCACCTTGTTCTTATGTAACTTATTTTCCTTATACGGTATCATGTATGGCTGAAACATGTTGATTTGGTTATGTTATTTCCGCTGCATTTTGATTTCGAAAAAATTTTGAAATCTACCATTTTAGCCAAATCTTGCATGCTTTTGTTTTCGATCCAACATAATTAAAATCAAATTCTAATTCTAATTAATTTAATTTTAATAAAATCAAATATCTCATATTTGATTCCCAAATTTTTTCAAACTTTATAATTAAGTCCAACTTAATTAAATTGATTTTTCTTTCACAAATTGCTCTTTAATGTGTGGTCCATTAGGTTCCTAATAAATTGGCAATGATTATAAATTATAATTATAACTCACAATTAGAATTAGATAAATTAAATCTTCTTTTAATTTATCTTTAATTCTCTAATTAAATAATTCATACTTATAAATCATGATTGACATCTAGCAACAAGTCATGATTACCCAAATTTCATGAATGTAAAAGTAATTGACTTAACCTGTCTGTGCATGACTATAATATATAATTTAATCCTTTCGTCATTTAATATTCTAATTGGAAGAGTATGGATACAGTGTCTACTCTTATCATCCAATCATGCTCATTATTGTTGATTAGTAATTGATTTATAATTGAAAATTGAAAACTCCTTTTCAAATATCAATTCACTCTGGGTAGATAATTCCATAAATCATCATTAATCAAGAACAGTAGAATATTCTTTCTAATTTCTTTAAAATGACGAATCCTATATTGACTTATTCAACTATCTACATATGGTTCATACTGTATCCAATTACTACCGAATAAATTATCCTAAGTCGATTCATAAGTAGCATCAAAACACAGTAATTCCCACATTAGATACCTTAGTAATCTCAAGTCAGATAATCAATTATACAACCAGCATTATGAGATAATTCATAGACATATAAGTAATATTCCATTCAAAATTCTCATAATCGGGTTAGTTCAGTGACTTATTCTCTAATAATCATCCACACATTAATTTAAGTATCTCTATATTTTAATTTATGAGATCAATTACTTTCTTCATAAGAAAGAAACATAATGTGTGCTAGTTTTACCGTTTCAACAATATCTAGTCTTGATGAAACTATAACTAATAACATTTAAGTATAAATTGAATCTCATACCAGGAATTTTATGTTTAGTATTAAAACATAAGATATTAATTAAATTAATACATAAAGATAAATACATGCTTTTTATTAATTCAAAACAATTTCATACATTAATTTGCGTCTAATTGAGTGGCTGTAAGGGCATAAACTAACATTTTAAACTTTTAATTAAAATTTTTAAATTTAACTCAAACTAATAATTTATTATAATTATTAATTTAAATCAATATTAATTGGTTCTTTCGTATTTAACAACAACAAAGTTTAGCTATCATGTTGGTAATATTAACTAGTTCACATAAAATATTTATACCATTTATATTTTATCGATATTTTTAATTATATTTTAATAGAATTAATTTTTAATAATTTTTAAAGTTGTATTCCACTTACGTTAATTAAACAGAAATACATTTAATTGATAAACTGTTCAGTCTCCCCCCCACGAACTGCGGATCTAGAATCCGTAGAAAAAATACCTACGGAAGCTTCTAATGTATACCCATGTAAAAGTCTAGGGAAAGGGTATTAGTATGCATTCACACGCACTGAACGAGAAAATTAACTTAACTACCACATAATCTTTGTACCTTATTTCCTTCACGTATGCCCCTTGAAATAATTAACCACACCACTTCTAGAGGTTTACCATTTATTATTTATGAAGTTTCACGCTATATATTCAGGAAAGACAAAAGTCAAGAATGCTGACTTTAATCGGGTTCGTGACTTAGCGGGATTATAACGAGACCTTGATGAGAATAATGATGATGATGAGATATTAATTTCTTAAAGACTAATCCACTTAATATATTTATACTATTTTGAATAATTTAAAACATGGTTGATATGAAAATAAAGATTAAAAGGTGAATTTTGAGAATAGACTAAGTTTTAAAAAATATAACAAAATAAAGTGTCAACGGTATACAACTTTATTTTATTTCATTATTGATTTTATAAGATCTAGGTAATAAATAAGTGTACAGAAGTCCTTTGAATTGATCCAAGACAATGGAAACGGGCACAATTGGCCGCTACTTGAGTGTTGAATTTTGGTAAGACTTTCTGCTTAGCCAATTGTTTGTTTATTGAAGAGAAGGATAAAGAAAATGGGTATGGGTGGTTGTTTCCATTTTTAATGTCGTCCTATGCTTATTAATCTAGGTGTGATGGTTTAAAAATGTCTTCTTATAATTGAGACCCTCTTAAAACACTTCATAAACAACTAAAAAAATAAAAAGAATGTTGCAGGAAACAGAGGGATTTGGACTCTTTCAATCCCTCGGCTCCTTGGTTGCATTTTGTGGTCTATTTGCAGATAGTCTCGGAGTTCCTATTACTTCAAATTTGGTGGTGATCCTATTGCGTCTTGTCCTCTGTTATTGAATAGTGTGGTTAGTTTTTATTGCAGGGTGACTTTTGTTTTTTGCTGAGTTTAGGTCGATATGCTGTTAAGAGCGCGCTTTTTGTGTCCTCTGAGACACTTATATAGAACTTTAAATTCTATATTTTTTGGTTCATTTATTAATTTATCTGATCTATCAAATAAAATAAAATAAAATAAAAGGCATGAGTGGTTGTGCCCGATTCTCGATGTCATCTTGAGGGCCAGGATAACATTGAAAATTGGATACAGGAGATTTGATCTAAAAAAAATAGGATTCTTAATCATTCCAACTTTATTTTTTTTTCAATGTTTCGTGTTTTTTCTCCCTAATCACATGCCTTAACCCAAATAATTATTACCTAAACCATTTTAAATTGGTTATTATAAGACTAGTAGCTGGACCCTCTTACTTCAAACCTAATTCTTTGTTTGATATTGCCGCACTAAGTATGATGCAACATTAGTTTAAACAAATCACTCAAACACATGTAGAATTTTATAAAAGTTGAGGAAGCTGCTAGGAAGGAGGATGGGAAGATTAGTCAATAATACGAACCCTTTACCACTAATTAAATTTTCATTTGTTCATTTTATAATATCAAAGCATATGATTTATAAATTACTTGTCGTACACTTAAGAATATATCAAAATACGTTTATAAGATATATATTGAACACAAAAGGACACTCTTTCCTTTCATTTTCGTTTTCGTTTTCGTTTAAGTTGAAGTTAAATCTTTCTGTGTGTTCATCTGTCTTGATGAGCATGGACATTCATGGTTATCTAACTAATACGATCATGATGTGAGCTTGACAATTCTTGATAAACTGGCTTGGACCTTACAGAAGAAAGGACAAACTAATATAATAATAATTATTATTTTTTTTAATGTTTCAGATGAGTTAATTAAAATATCTCTATTTGTTTTATGTGAGCAAAGAGTCAAAGAAAGCCAGTTGTTTTTTCCTTTTTTTTTTGGGTCATGTAGCAAAGGTGGTGTCTTCAGATTCCAGATAACGTGGAGACTATATCGAAAATTTTTCAAAAGAGCTGTTCTAATGCCATCTTGGTCAAATAATGTTAACAGAAACATAAAAAACAGCTCTAAATTGTTCCTGGCCCCCTTGTTTTTGATTTTCTTTTAAATGTAAATGTCTGCATTGAAATGGTACAACTTTGAACGTTCAACAGCCGCCAGTTTTAAACACTATGCTTTTATAAACCAGTGTTTTGGTTCCTTCTTTCCAAGAAGCCACCTTGGTGAGCTTGCTCTTTCAGCTCTCGAGCTCAAAAAATTGAGTTTTTGAGCACCAAGATTGGAAATTTATAGAGAAAGAGAAAAGACTGAAACTTGGTTTTGTTGGATTTTAGTTGTTGTTGCGATTGAAACAGAATTGTTTTTCCATGGAGGCTTCTGATATCTACAGAGCCAGTTCTAGTTTGCGAAGAGGAGGCTCTTCAATATGGAGAAACAATGGCTTGGAAGCTTTCTCTACATCTTCACGTGAAGTAGACGATGAAGAAGCTCTAAAATGGGCTGCTCTTGAGAGACTACCAACCTATGATCGTTTGAGGAAAGGCATATTGATTAGTGCATCCAAACATGGAGCCACCGAAATTGACGTTCAAAACCTTGGTTGGCAAGAACGAAAGAACTTGATCGAGAGGCTGATAAAGGTCGCTGAAGAGGATAACGAGAAGTTCTTGATGAAGCTCAAGAACCGTATTGACAGGTAAATTTGTCACCTTGTTCTTCTTTGATTCTTTAATATATCCCATGTGGTTACAGTCTTAGAGGAGCTTGGATTCTAAAGAAAATGTGAAAAGGCAAACTTTTCTTCTTAGATGGATCTTCATTTGTTTCATCTACAACTTGCTATAAGATGGATGTGTTTCTTTCTCTTTTATGTTCTTTCAGCTAAAAGACGTAGATGTTTATATTTAAATGTATATTCTCGAGGCTAATAGAGGTCTGACTCGAGTGTTTCTTGGTGCTTCAGGGTTGGTATTGATATGCCAACAATTGAAGTCCGATTTGAGAATCTAAACGTTGATGCAGAAGCTTATGTGGGAGGCAGAGCTTTGCCTACCTTTGTTAATTTCGCCACTAACATAGTGGAGGTAGGTACTTATCAAGATTTAGCACTAGTCATTCTAAGTTCATGGATCCGTTTAAGTCCAGTTTTTCTGATCTTACTAATCATCTCTGTTTCTTGAATTTTGAAGGGCTTCTTGAATACTCTCCACATTCTGCCAAGTAGGAAAAAACACGTCACCATCCTTAAGGATGTTAGCGGAGTTATTAAACCATCCAGGTACGATAAATATAATCAGAGATTTCAATATTTCATATTTTCAAAGTAGTGTTTGGAATACATAGTATCCATTTTTGATTTTTTTTTTTGGTTTGGTTACAGAATGACTTTGCTGTTAGGTCCTCCTAGTTCTGGAAAGACAACTCTTTTGAAAGCACTCTCAGGAAAGCTTGATTCTGATCTTAAGGTGGTTATAACTCCTTGCAATATATTCTCTTAATGAGCATGTAACTATTATCCCTTAAGTTTTGCTCTTTGGCTCCATTTACAATTTAATTTTTATTTTGCAGGTTGCTGGTCGTGTGACTTACAATGGCCATGGGCTGGATGAGTTCATACCACAAAGAACAGCTGCCTATATCAGTCAGCATGATCTCCATATTGGAGAAATGACTGTAAGAGAAACCTTGGCATTCTCTGCAAGATGCCAAGGAGTTGGATCTCTACAGGGTAAGACCAATGAAAATATTCACACATGATTTTGACCAATTAGTAGTAGCTAGTCAAAATCCGAATATCAACTGGTACTGACATAAAAACCTACTTGCAGAGCTCCTAGCGGAGTTGTCCAGAAGAGAGAAAGCAGCTAATATTAAACCTGATCCTGATATTGATGTCTACATGAAGGTGAGCCAGATTTATGTTAGTTAAAACACTAGTCTAGCATTCCCTTAACGAACATCCGTGTTGAAATTAATGGTATGTGTTAACCAAGCTTTAATTTTGTCACTTCTGGTGACAGGCAGCAGCAAGAGAAGGTCAGGAGTCCAGTGTTGTCACAGATTATGTCTTAAAGGTAATTTCACCAAGGAGTTCACTAATGTCATCAATTGTTTATCACAAACACAATTTGGCCTAATTCATTTATTTCCTTCTCTCTACAGATTCTGGGATTGGAAATTTGTGCTGATACCATGGTTGGGGATGAAATGATAAGGGGTATATCTGGAGGACAGAGGAAGCGTGTCACAACTGGTGAAATGCTGGTTGGACCATCGAAAGCTTTGTTTATGGATGAGATTTCTACAGGATTGGACAGTTCAACAACTTTCCAAATTGTGAACTCGCTCAAGCAATCTATTCACATTCTTAATGGAACTGCCCTTATTTCCCTACTCCAGCCAGCTCCAGAAACTTATAATCTGTTTGATGACATTATTCTCATATCAGATGGACAGATTGTTTACCAAGGTCCTCGAGAGAATGTACTTGAGTTCTTCGAATATATGGGATTCAAATGCCATGAAAGAAAAGGCGTGGCTGACTTCTTGCAGGAAGTTACATCTAAGAAAGATCAACGACAGTATTGGGCACGTAGAGATCAGCCCTACCGCTTGGTAACGGTCAAGGAATTTTCAGAGGCGTTCCAATCATTCCATCTTGGATGGAGGATTGGAGATGAACTTGCAACTCCATTTGATAGAAGTAAGAGCCACCCTGCTGCTTTGACAACCAAAAGGTATGGCATTGGAAAGATGGAGCTGCTTAAAGCCTGCATGTCAAGAGAGTACTTGCTCATGAAAAGGAACTCCTTCGTCTACGTTTTCAAGATTAACCAACTTTTAGTAATGGCATTCATGACTATGACACTTTTCCTGCGAACAAAGATGCACCGAGACAGCATTGATGATGGAGGAATCTATTTGGGTGCTTGGTTTTTCACTGTCATCACTGTCATGTTCAATGGTATGGCTGAGATATCCATGACCATTGCAAAACTTCCTGTGTTTTACAAGCAAAGGGACTTTCTGTTCTATCCTGCGTGGGCCTTTTCTATTCCACCGTGGATCATTAAGATCCCAGTTACATTAGTAGAAGTGGCTACCTGGGTGTTCATAACTTATTATGTCATTGGATTTGATCCAAATTTTGGGAGGTAATACACAAAACTACAGAAACTTAAACTTATGCTCATAGAACCATGTATGTAAATATATTTATACATCCTTAGCTAATACAAACTGTGATGGAATTTCTACAGGTTTGCTAGGCAGTACATTCTGCTTGTACTTGTTAATCAGATGGCCTCCGGACTATTTCGGTTCATTGCTTCACTTGGAAGGGACATGATCGTTGCAAACACTTTCGGGTCATTTGCTCTGCTTATACTATTTGCATTGGGTGGCTTTATATTGTCAAGAGGTATACTAAGTGTACTGCTATGCTTTAAAGTTCCAATTCTATGTTAAGTCAAGCCTGACATTGTTCCTTTTCTTGATGTTTCAGAGGACATTAAGAAATGGTGGATATGGGGTTATTGGTCATCTCCTTTGATGTATGCTCAGAATGCAATAGCTGTTAATGAGTTCCTTGGACATAGTTGGCGCCATGTAAATTCCAGGAACTGTCCATACAAATTCAATGTACTTTCCCTGGATCACCAACTTACCTCGCAATTTATTTCTTTAAATGCAGAGCCTAAACTCAAACAACGAAACACTAGGTGTTCAATTATTGAAGGCTCGTGGTGTCTTCCCACAATCAAAATGGTACTGGATAGGAATAGGAGCAACCGTCGGTTTCATGTTCATATTCAACTTCCTTTATACCTTGGCTCTTACTTACCTCGACCGTAAGTGTCATTCACCTTAAGTTTTCATGGTTTCAGAATGTGAATTCTTGTGTTAATGTCTTGAACTGTATACGATGCAGCATTTGGGAAGTCTCAGGCTATTACTCCTGAAGATTCTGAATCCGATGATAAAACTGGAGGAGCTATTCAGTTATCAAATCGTGGAAATGGTGAAGGAAACAGGTCGTACATAACCGAAGACAGTGATGAGACCAATCGTAATAAGAAGAAAGGAATGGTTCTTCCATTTGAACCACATTCCATCACCTTTGACGATGTGACGTACTCTGTCGACATGCCACAGGTATTGGCAGTTGGAAAGATCAGACTTATCTTGATAATTGCAAATTTAAGAAGGCATAGGGTCATTTAGTTGATTTTGAACTCTGCAGGAAATGAAGAATCAAGGAGTTGTTGATGATAAATTGGTACTTCTAAGGAGTGTTAGCGGCGCTTTCAGGCCTGGTGTTCTCACAGCTTTAATGGGTGTCAGTGGTGCTGGAAAAACCACTCTGATGGATGTGTTGGCCGGCAGGAAAACTGGAGGTTACATTGATGGCAACATAAAGATTTCTGGGTACCCAAAGAAGCAAGAAACTTTTGCTAGAATCTCAGGATACTGTGAGCAGAATGACATTCACTCTCCACATGTTACTGTTTATGAATCCATACTCTATTCAGCTTGGCTTCGTCTTGCCCCAGAGGTCGATGCCAAAACAAGAGAGGTAGGCATTCAAGTTTAGAATTCTGTTCATGTTTCGTGTTTTCTAGCAAACAGTTAGCTTGACCTTGCGCTCTTTCTTTTTAGATTCTTCTGAATGAGAAAACATTTAGCTACTCCTGGCAAAACCAATAATTTAAAACTTTATTGCAGATGTTTATTGAGGAAGTCATGGATCTTGTAGAATTAAACCCATTGCGTCATGCACTAGTTGGGATGCCTGGTGTAAATGGTCTATCTACCGAGCAACGCAAACGGCTTACTATTGCCGTTGAACTAGTAGCCAATCCCTCTATCATTTTCATGGATGAACCAACTTCAGGACTGGATGCTAGGGCTGCTGCAATTGTTATGAGAACCGTCAGAAACACTGTGGACACAGGAAGAACAGTTGTGTGCACAATCCATCAGCCAAGTATTGATATATTTGAAGCATTCGATGAGGTAAGCAATGCTGACAGATCATGGGACTCTGGTTTATGGCACAACATACTTACTTTACTTTTTTTATGAACGCTCCATTGCAGTTGTTTTTGTTGAAACGAGGAGGACAAGAGATATATGTTGGACCACTGGGTCGTCAATCTTGCCATTTGATTAAATATTTTGAGGTGAATGTTTTGATTCATATTCTAAATGTAAAAATTTGCGTTTGAGTTTACTGGCTAATTTTATATCATTCTTTCTTAAAGGATATTCAAGGAATTAGTAAGATCAAAGACGATTACAATCCAGCAACTTGGATGTTAGAAGTTACAACAACAGCACAAGAAATGGCTATGGGGGTTGATTTTGCAGACATTTACAGGAATTCAGACCTGTACAGGTATGTTGTTGATTTACTGAGTAACAACTTAGATGGTGAATTTGAGTCCATATTAAATTTTTTTTTTCAAGATGACCTTGTTCTTACAATAACTGAAATGAAAAAGAGGAAAATTGCTCTACAGATTTTACAGATGTTTGGCCTTTTCTTTTTCAGGAGAAATAAAGCAATGATAGCAGAGTTAAGCAATCCTGTTCCTGGTTCAAAGGACCTTTATTTCCCTACACAATACTCCCAGCCATTTATCACACAATGTATGGCTTGCTTATGGAAGCAACATTGGTCATACTGGAGAAATCCGCCATACACTGCTGTTAGATTCCTCTTCACCACATTTATAGCCATCATGTTTGGAACAATATTTTGGAAGCTTGGCTCCAAGACGTAAGTTGCGATACATTAGTGAAAATCCACAGACAAACACTTTATACCCCCCCTGTAATCATGTTCATGTGTCCAAAACTGCAGGTCCAAACAACAAGATCTTTTCAATGCTATGGGTTCCATGTATGCAGCTGTTATCTTCCTGGGTGTGCAAAATGCATCATCGGTGCAGCCTGTTGTGGCCATCGAGAGGACAGTCTTTTACAGGGAAAGAGCTGCTGGAATGTATTCAGCTATGCCCTATGCCTTTGCGCAGGTAAGTGATTTCCTGATTACATCTAGTAGACTACCAGAAAATTCATGGACTACTCCTTACCAATCATTTCACTCCTTCTTCAGTCTCTTATTGAGCTACCACACGTCTTTGCTCAAGCCGGTGTCTATGCTATTATAACCTATGCAATGATTGGATTCGAATGGACTGCAGCAAAGTTCTTTTGGTATTTGTTCTTCATGTACTTCACTCTGCTCTACTTCACCTTCTATGGAATGATGGCTGTTTCCATAACACCAAACCACCACATAGCATCAATTATCTCTGCAGCATTTTACTCAGTCTGGAACCTCTTTTCAGGATTCATAATGCCCCGTCCTGTAAGTGTTGAAAACTCTTATGCAATACCAATTCACTTTCTTACAAATGCTTTGAGCTAATTATATTCCCCATTTTCTCTGCTTGGTATATAATATAACAGAGAATGCCAGTTTGGTGGAGATGGTACTACTGGGGATGTCCAATTTCGTGGACATTGTACGGTTTATTTGCAGCACAGTTCGGAGACATTCAGACTAAAATTGAAAGTGGTCAAACAGTGGAGCAGTTTCTGAGAGATTACTATGGTTTCAAACATGATTTTCTTGGAGTAGTTGCAGTTGTGGTTTTTGGTTGTGCTGTCCTGTTTGCCTTCATTTTCGCATTCGCAATCAGGGCGTTCAATTTCCAGAGACGGTAGAATATTGTTTTGTACTTTGATTCCTGCATATGCATATATAGAAGTATTACAAGGTATTCAACTGTTACATGGGAGGACTGAAGTACAGATGGGTATAGGGTACGTGTATATGTTCTTATCTATGCAATTTGTAAGATTTTGGTTAGACACTTTTGCTGTACGGTCACAAAGAAAATTCTATCTTACAGAACCATTTTATTCATCGAAAGTTATTGTACATTATTTTATCAAATTACATATTTGCAACGTCTAACAGAGATTGTTGGAAATCATTAAACAGAACTTAGAATTGGGAAACAAACTCTTAGACAGTATAAATAAGCGGTACTCTTAGACACGCTTGTATGTTCGTAGTTGTGCGGACAGCATAGAATCAGACATTACGATAAGCATCCACCAAATACTTGTATCTTCTCATGGCGCCCGTGTGGGATAGTCCTACTAAGTCCTCAAAGATAAATGGCTTAAAAAGCGAAGGATGTCTTCATCCACAAGCTCTTGTGGTGCTTTTACTATGAAGCCCTGCTCAAATACTGAAAAAAAACCTGCTGAGTATCTTGGCCGATTTTCCCTCATCATCACCCGATGTTTTGCAGCATTCAGACGACCGTTTGTCCAGGCCTACAAAATCATTTCTTCAGTGAACAAGAAACAATTTGAATAGTGCTTGTTTCTAAGATCATTTCTGTCCAATTGAATTGCTTGGAAGTTATAGCAGAACTAAGGAGACTTACGCGCAAGGCCTCACCAAACATGACAATGAAGGAGCCAGGTAGAGGATTGATCTTGATCCATTCTCCGGATTCGGCTTCGGCTTCTATTTCTAGCCCATCACCCTCAATTTGATACAATATGCTGATGACATTCGGGTCCCGATGAGCCGGCAGTCCTACCTCATCTCTTTCACCATTTTGGGGTGCCTCATATTTCATAACTCTAATACTGTAGGCAGTTGAGTCCTTGAGCTCATCCAAGTACTTCTCAACGCCCAAGCTCTCGAGCACGACCCTCTTCACTAAGCATTCCAGATCAGCCAGTGGCTTTGAGAAAGACGCCACATTTTCGCTGAAAAAATGGTGGATATGTTAGCAAAGAAACCTGAAACATGCTCAAAGGTAACGACAATTAATGCAGGGGAAACCTGAAAGTTGGTCTTCCCTGAGGCCAGAGACTGTGGACAAAGCTCTCGAGAGCGTCCTGTGAGCAGGGATTTCCAACTCTAAAGCTCTCAAACAGCGGCACATCGTTCCTTTGCCCTATATAACCACGATATGGCCCTGTTGAAACATTTCGTGTTTTGATTTCTGAAGGTATATCAAATAGGTCTTTTACTTCACATTCCATTCCCTTGTAAACATGTACAGGAATTTCATCCAACAATGCAACGAAGCAACCAGA
>JANVCL010000005.1:5884477-5910820 GCA_026546855.1 Erythroxylum incrassatum | reverse complement strand
ACGCTTGGTGGGTTTTCTCTTTTTCACCGGTTTGGCTGCAAAACATGTGCAAAGATTGCCCATTTGAAAATAATCCATGTAGTGTAGACAAGATACAGACTTGAACGAGATAGTTCCTATCTATCTGTTGCATGCAAAAACTAGGCTTGTAAAGTGAATTTGCGAAAATATACCAACAAGCAGCATCAGATCGTTTCTGCCAATGCATGCTCAAAAATTCTCTAGATTTGAAATTTATTACCACTGAATGTTAACTCTTCAGCTCCAAGTTTAACGAATTTTTCCAAAAATAAGAAATTTCAGACAAATTCTATACCTTTGGTGGATCCATTGACCATGATTATAACGACAACTCTTTCCTCCGAGTTACCCATCTCCAATCAATCAAAACCCAGCACACCAAATCCCAGAGTACGTGAGTTGTTGATGGAGAGAGAGTGTCTTTGTATGACCAAAAGTGGCGGTTGTAATAGAATAAAGACAGAAGACGCGTCTAAGAGGAAGATGGAAGAAGTAAAGCGGGAAGCAAAATCAAAAAAAGGAGACGTTGGCTTGGCTTAGGCAGAGGGGACGTTGGCTTGGCTTAAGCAGGAGACGTTAGTTTTAGTTAAAATGTCAACGTTTTAGTTTTGGCACAGAATAGGTATAGAATTAGTGAGACAGAGGATCTGATGCCCTTAATAACTTTAAGATCCTAAATTAAAGGGATTGTATCAATTTTATTTGCATAGGATTTTGACTATTTCCATAGAAAGTAAATTAGTTTATTCGAGTTGCCTTGTTTTAATTTTTCATTTTTTATATGATAGGGAAAAGTATAAGAAAAAAGAAAGAAAAAACATGAGGTGAATAAAAAGGATGTTATTTGAATCAAATGAGTTTTGGATTAAATTGAGTTAAAACTTTTGTGGGTAAGTTCGTATGATTTCCTTCGATTTATTTAACCTAAAACTTCTTTTTTCTATACCTTATCTAAGTCACGTTACAACCCTTATAAAGTCCTTAATTTATGCATTAAGATCGTTTTTATGGTAGTGAAAATATGATTTATAAGCAAGCTTATAGAAATAACTCGTTATACTTTAATTTGAGAGCTTAATGAATCCTAAACACTTTGAGTGTATAAAGTAAAATCCACGAGAGGGTGTCAAATCTTGTTTTACTTGATTTTGATGGAATTAATGAGATACTATATTTTAGTTCTAACAAAATGTCATATGAATACTTGTTCCCTCAATTGTTATTTTATCCTAAATATTTGATGTGAATTAGCTTTTGAGATTTTTTGATAAAATGAAAGAAGATGAGAAATTGTTATAAGGATGATTGATATATTGAATTAATGTATGCTTAAGGACAAGCATGAGTCTGGTGTGGGAAAATTTAATAAGATATTATTTGGTTATGTTAATTAGAATTATCTCTTTTGCTTTGGCTATATTTTGATGCTTAGATAGGAAAATTACTATTTGTTTTGTTTAAAGAGATGACAAGTGGAGATTGAATCAAATTGGATTATTATTTGTCAAAATTACGAATATTGGATTAAAAAAAGTGGACAGATTACCGCAGTGGATAAAGCGAGATCACAACTAATTTCAGATTTACCTCAAGAGCTTGAATTCAATTAAAAAACTTTTTCCAACCCTATGTAGGGAATTTGATTTGTTTAGATATGAATCTTGACAAGATGGGATATGGGTAGTTTTGAGTAAGAATAAAGGGGAAAAACACATCCAATAACTTTTACACATTATTCTCTTTCATTTCTCTTAATCTTTTCTCTTCCATCTATTTTTAGTGTTGGAACTAAAACCACATGTGGCTAAATCCAAATTTTTAGATTCAATGGGATTCAAAACTCTAGTTATGACCTTATAATGTTTTATTCTAAACTTAGGTTCAAATTTTAATTAAAGTATTTCTTGTTTTATATTTTATGAATAATTACTATTGATTAATCTGACAAATTAATTTGATTATTCTATAGCTATTCATGAATTCAGTGATTTGTAATTATCATGATGGATTGGTACAAGTAGCAAATAAGTTATTTATGAAATTGCATATTTAACTTAAAAGAAACAAAAAAAACTAAATTAAATAGTTATAGCTATCTCAATAATCTAATTTAAGATTTAACCATTTTTACTAAGCCTATTACTATCATTTAATTGATATGAAATATTGTCATAGCCAATCAATTGATGGTAACTTTGATTTAAATGTTAGGTTTGAATCAATTGATTTAGAAAAATTTGAGACTTATTCTCTTGAGTTTCTTTGGAAGGTTTTATTTTATATTTTGCTAAAGTAGCTATTGATATTCATCCCTTGTCACTATCAGTCGTATGGATTTGTTTCAGTTGATTCAATTGCACAGATATTGATGGGTTGCAAGGAAATGGGTGAAGAAGTACTAAAATCAGTGGAATCTCAAGTTCTTGCTACTGTCTAATCTTAGGAAACATGAGCGTCTCTCCTAGAACAGTAAGGTTAGTCTTACAGAGATGTTCTTTCAGTTTCTCCTAACCTAATGAGATTTTTATGGTTTGTTGTAATTTCACTACTTACAACAGAAAGGA
Organism: Erythroxylum incrassatum; assembly: GCA_026546855.1. Lineage (NCBI taxonomy): Eukaryota > Viridiplantae > Streptophyta > Magnoliopsida > Malpighiales > Erythroxylaceae > Erythroxylum > Erythroxylum incrassatum. The sequence goes on along the minus strand of JANVCL010000005.1, from coordinate 5,908,235 downwards.
ATTCAGATGCATAGTGTACTATTGTCTTTTTGTGATATGAGTATGATTAGGTCGAACCAAGGAAGTTAAGAAACAAATAATAAAGTTCTTAAGATTGATCAAAAGATAATATTGGCTTTTTATTGCAGCGTTGTGAATCCACTTGTTGAGATTGATTGATACAACTCATCCACATTTATTGTTATTGTTATTACAATATTATTGCATTTTGTTGACTGATTCTTATAAATTTTGGGAAACATGTGATACCCAAAATCGCCTAATTCAGAAGATATATTATCAACAAATATCTAATTCAGAAGGATATTTTTGAAGTTTACGGGGGATATTTCTTGTGGTGCAAGTAAGTCGTACAAAAGACAAGAAATATCTCGAGTCACAACAAATTGTACCCTCACGAGATATTCCTTTCAATTCACTAAAGAACAAAACTTTCATTCTCTTTATCACCAAAGTCCTAGAAATTCTTCCGCTCCCTTGCAAAAATTGTCTACCGTAGAGTTGGTCATTACTTACTTATAATCATCACTAGTCACTACCCGTTCCTCCCTTCATTCACTGCAATATTTTTGAGGTTCTGTGTCTGTCAATATGATTTCTGGTAATGTCAGTTACAATGTTTTTACTTCTTTTAGCAATTGTTCCAGCAGCCAGAATTAATACCTATTTCTGACGAGAAGAATACTTAGGGTCCTTTATCTATTGAAAACAATATAACAAATAGATGTTTCAGTGGTCCTGGTGCCTTGAAAATGTTAGGGAACGAGAAGAGTACTTCTATTGAAGAATATAAAACAAACAGATGGTTCAGTGGTCCTGGTGCCTTGAAAATGTCAGAGAACGAGAAGAGTCCTTCTATTGAAGACAATATAACAAACAGATGGTTCAGTGGTCCTGATGAGAATTGAGCTTGTTTTTATCTCACTTGTTTTTTGCATTCGATCTTTTTGCTATGCGTTGCACAAGAATGCGACTGTTTGGGATGTTACAGCGCAGGATCTTTCTTTCCAAGTAACTACTATGAATATGAATATGGAGATTTGAGAACTAAAAACAAAAAACATGTTTCAATTAATCCCCTAGGCAGAGGCTTAAGACAAAAAGTAGAGTATAAGCTTTCATTGTTTTCTAGGACTAAGACAAAAGTAGAAGAGTAGGTTCTTCCAAAGATACACATCTCATATGGATAGGTGAAAACGCAATCCCTATGGAGTCAAATAATTGTTAGCTTTACATTTAATGGTTTTGATAATAACTGTATAATATTTTAATATTTTAATTGGATTTATTTTCTTGTAAAATTAACGGTCTAATTCTCAAAAAAGAAATAAAATTATAAGAAATATGCTTTATTTCTTGCAATAACTCTCTTTATGAACTTACCTTATTAAAAAATAGTTTATCTAAAAGGATTATACTAATTATAAAGGTCATATATTAGCTTCGTGATTACTAAAAAAAGTTTAGCAAAGATGACATTAAAGTTATTTAAGGTTAAATCTATCCAGTTGACTAAAGATGCGAGTGAAGCAACAACTAGTTGAAAAAATTGACTATTTAAGGAAGACCAACAACATTTATGAAGTAGAACGAACATATTCAGACTGTCAAAATATTTTGAGCGGTATCTATATTTTTGAGAATCACTTCATTACTATTGTACTTTAGAAAGTGAAATCACTCTATTAAGAGAGAAATTGTTATTTTGTTTTTCTGTGAGCATTTTAGAAGCTTGTTATACATTTCGAGTGTGAAGGGTTGGAAAACCTTAAAAAATATTTACTTATGAGCTTGAAGAGGCTCGTCAAAGTTAACATTTTATTTTTATAGTGAAACACTCGAGTTGGATAATTAGGGACTGAACGTAGGCTTGAATTGTAAGCCAAACCAGTATAAATCAACATCTTTCTTCTTTATCTCTTTAACCTTTAAATTTCCACATTATATTGTCTATATGTGTTGTTTTTAACAAGAGGCTCCTTCACCTTTATAAAAGGCTCCTTCTGTTTTCAACTTGCAAGAGGTTCCTTTCAGTTTTAACAAGTGCCTTCTATTTTCAAATTGTTTTAATAGGATTTATCATTCAGTAGGCTCCTTTGATTTAAGCAGGGTACTATCCCACAAAAGGCTCCTATTGCATATCAAGTTCTTATCATTTAAAAAGGCTTTATCATCTGATAAGCTCTTATTATTTTTTAACTAGGATCTGTTTATTCTACGAATTGAAAGAACTTGAGAAAAATTTTATACACACAATTCACCCATCTCTTGCATGTATTTGCTTCTATCATTTGGCATCAAAGCGAGGTTTCATATTTTATGTGTTACAGCACATGATAGATCATGGCAAACACCTTGAGAAGTTTTGAAGGACAATCCGTCTCAAAGCCTCCTCACTTCAATGAAAACAACTACTCATACTGAAAAGAGAGAATGACCATATATCTTCAATCTATAAATATCGAAGTATGGCAAGCAATTAAAGTTAGTGTTATTATTCCCACTTCCGATAACATAGAAGTATGGACTAATGCTGACAGGAGAAATGCACAACTAAACGTTAAGGAAAAACATCACCTGATATGTGTGTTATCTCCAAAAGAATCTAAAAAGATATCCTACTACTCTGCAGCAAAAAAAATGTGGAACAAACTTCAAGTCAAGTTTGAAGGAACAAATGAGGTAAAGAAGTATAGAATAAGTCTTTTAGTGCATCAATACGAAACTATTGGCATGAAACAGGGAGATACCATAGATGAATTCTTTAGACGCTTTAACAACATTATCACGACCCTAAAGAACTTAGGAAAGATATATCTCAATGATGAGCTCATAACGAAGATTCTGAGGTCACTACTAAAGAAATGGAGACCTAAGGTGATAGCCCTAGAAACGACAAAGGATCTAGACATTATTTCACTCGACTGGCTATGAGAAAATCTGATGATCCATGAAACCAAGCTTAGGCAAGATGAAGGATCTTTCTATAGAAAAGGAATGGCACTGAAAGCAATTGACAAATCAAACAGTGATGAAAGTGACACTGAGTTGCAAATAGATGGAGATGACGAGTTCAACTTTATGATCAGAAAATATGTCTACTTCTATAAGAAGAAGCTGATGAAGGCAAAGAAGGAAACAAGAAAGTCAGAATCAACAGGTTCATATCAAAAGGCAACAACAACAATGGCAATATATAAAACAATCAAATCATATGCTATCACTGCTAGAAGCCTGGACACACAAGACCAGAATGTCCTCTTCTTCAAAAGGACAAGTCAGAGAATAGAAAATATGGAAAGCAAGCGATGACTGTAGCCTGGTTAGATGAGGATTCTGAAAACTTTGAAGAAGAACCGAAAGAAGTCAGCAACGTTTGCTTCATGGCTAAATCAGAAGGTGATGAGGTATATTACTCTGACTCTAATATTGAAGCTGATGAATTGAAAAATGCATATCATGAATTGTATGATCAGTACAAAAGGTTGATGGTGAAGTATTTCAAAGAAGTTGAGAAGTTCAAAAGCAATGATACGTTTTTGAAGAGTAAGATCAAATCATTGGAATCTGCAAATGAAAATTTAGGGACCAAGAATATATCTCTTGAGATTGACTATAAGCAAAAGGTTTCTGAAAAGGAAGCTCTAGAGCTAAGCTAGAAAATATGCTACTAAAAAATGTTTCTCATAAGGTAAAACAGTTAGAAGTAAAATTCGCCACATCAAAACTTGGAAAGGAGAAAAATGCTAGAAATTTTTGTTGATGGAAGGAAGAATCTTAATGTATGAGATTCGGACATGTTAGCATGAGCATTCTATCAAAATTATCCAAAAACGAGTTAGTAAGAGGACTACTGACCTTAAAGTTCGAAAGCAATCAGGTTTGTGAGACTTGTTTAAAAGGTAAACAAGTCAAAAGCAACTTTCCTCCAAAAAATATGGTGTCTACTAGCCAACCACCTGAACTTGTGCACGTGCATTTATTCGGTCCCACTAGGTCTCAAAGTTTTGGTGATAAACATTATAATTTTGTTATAGGAGATGATTGCTCCAGGTTTACATAGGTTTATTTGTTATCAAATAAAGATGATGATTTTGAAGTGTTTGATAAGTTTTGCAAAAAAATTTAGATAGAAAAGGGTACTGCATCACTTCAATTCGAAGTGGTCACGAAAGAGAATTTAATAACAGAAAATTTGAAGAATTCTGTGACAACAATGGTATAACTCACAACTTCTCTTGTCCATGGATGCCTCAACAAAATGGAATTGTAGAGAGAAAGAACAAAACTTTAGTTGATATGGCCAGGACCATGCTATATGAAAATGAATTAGAGAAAGAACAGAACTTTGGCTGATATGGCCAAGACCATGCCATGTGAAAGTGAACTACCTCGTGGATACTGGGCAGAAGCATTATCCATGGCATGCTATGTTCTTAACATATGTCTTATAAGAACTATTCTGAAAAAGACCCTCTGTGAGCTGTGGAAAGGAAGAAAACCAAATGTTGCTTACTTTCGAGCTTTTGGATGTAAGTGTTTCGTTCTAAAAAATAAAAAGACAACGTTGGAAAGCTCGATGCGAGATCAAACGAAGCTATTTTTCTAAGATATAGTACCGCCAGTAAAGAATTCATAGTATATAATAAAAGGACAAAGAAGATAAAAGAATCGATACATAAGGTATTTGATGAAGCATTACCATTGACAACAACAACTGATTCAGATGATGAAAAGCATCTTTTGATTCCTAAAAATACATCGGATAATCAAACTACTCCAATAATACCCTTAGAATTACAAAATCAAGAAGGCCTTTTTAAAGCTAGAACAAAGCAGTCTCCTTCATTTCAGCAGGAGTCTATGCAACAAAAAACACTGAGAGAATGAAGAGGTCCTGATACACATCAATATATTCTTAAAGATCCCTCTCAAAGTCTAAGAACAATATCATCGTTCAAGAACAACTTTATGGCTCTCATCTCACAAATAAAACCAAAGACCGTTGAAGAAACCCTTACTAATGAAAACTGGGTATCATCCATGAAAGCCGAACTAAATCAATTTGATAAAAACAAAGTCTAGAATTTAGTACCTCGTCCTCAAAACAAGTCAATCATTGGGACTCGGTGGATATTTTGAAAGAAACTTAACGAAAATGGTAAGGTGTTAAAAAACAAAGCTAGACTTGTGGCTCAAGGTTACAATCAACAGGAAAGTATTGATTTTGTTTAAACTTATGCACCTGTTGCTATATTATAATCGATTATAATTTTACTTACCTTTATATGCTATTAAAACTTCAAGTCGTTCCAAATGAATGTTAAGTGCATTCTTAAATGGTTACATTATCGAAGAAGTATTTATTTAGCAACCCCTAGATTTTAAAGATGAAAATCATTTGGATTTCGAGATGAAGTTATCCAAAGCTTTGTATGGTCTAAAGTAGGCTCCTCGAACATGGTATAAGAGGTTAAGTAACTTTTTACTTGAGAATAACTTTGAAAGAGAAAAGGTAAATAAAACCTTATGTATTAAAAGAAAGGAGAACGATTTACTCATAGTGCAAATATATGTTGATGACATAATATTTAGTGTTATTAATCCATCCTTCTGTGAAAAATTCTCAACATTAGTGCATGGGGAATTTGAAATGAGCATGATGGGAGAATTATCATTCTTTCTTGGATTACAAATCAAACAAACAGAAAAAGGAATCTTCATTAGCCAAGACAAATATACAAAGGAACTCATCAAGAAATATCATTTTGAGAATGTCAAACCGATGGGTACTCCCAAATACAATGGAACTAAACTTGATAAAGACGAAGAAGGCAAAGCTACAGATGAGACAAAGTATAGAGGAATGATTGGATCACTATTATATCTTACAAGCTTAAGAACAGACATTATACGTAGTGTGTGTCTTTGTGCAAGCTTTCAATCAAATATAAAAGAAAGTCACCTTCAAGTAGTCAAAAGAATCTTTTGATATCTTCATGGAACTATGGACTTTGGAATGTGGCATTTAAAAACTTATTCATTTAACATAGTGGGCAATTATGATGCAGATTATGCAGGTAATAAAGTCAATCGAATAAGCACAAGTGCTCACTATCAATTTTTTGAAGGATATCTAGTATCCTAGTCCTACAAGAAGCAAAATTGTATAGCACTTTTGACAACTGAAGCAAAATACATAGCAGTTGTCAACTGTTATGCTCAAATCTTATGGATGAAGCATTAACTACAGGATTTTTCTCTAACTTTTCTCATATTCCTATATTATGTGACAATATGAGTGCTATAAATCTTTCTAAAAACCCTCTGCATCATTCAATGATTAAGCATATAGAAATCAAACATCATTTTCTTAGAGATTATGTTTTGGAAGGAACCATTAATCTTTTGCATGTTGGTACTGAAAATCAAGTAACTGATATTTTCACTAAGTCACTTTCTGAAGATAGATTTTGTGTGTTAAGAAAAGAGATTAGAATGTGCAAACTCTATGATATTATTCTGTGCTACTTGTCTTTGCATTTCGTTTAGCAAACACCTAATAAGAACGACTTGTCCTCTAGGTTTAATAGAACAAAATTACACATATACTAAGAAGGTAATTTCCTTTGTTTTGTTGTTACATCATTTAAAGACAAGAGTGAAGTTCTAACAAACGGCAGTATGGATCTTTCAAAAGATACACAAACGATCACGCTTCTTGCATTAGCGTACGATTATTCATCTTCACACGAGATCAACGCTCAAGAAACACCTAATATACCATAAACAGACTTCTCTCCTCTACTCACCCTTATTGTTCTTCAAAGCGCCACTCTTAATTCTCTGCATTCCAACTTTTTGGTTGTATCTCAAATCTTCTAAACCTCATTCATCTCTCTTACAATGGCACGAACTAGATCAAAAGGACAAAAGAAAACTCTAATAGTCATAGTGAAGCACATGTTACTAAACCCCAAGTATCAGAAGTACACTGGGTTATAAACGATGATGATTCAGATGAAGAACCTTCTCGTTAATTAGACAACCACGAACCAAAAGAAGTCTTGCAAAGCAAGCTAGGAAATTTTATGAACAAAAAGAAACTGCTGATGCTAAAAAGAAAGATGAAGAAGAATCCAGAAAAAGAAAAAGGGAAGAAATAAAAAAAAGAAAAGCACCTGTGACTGAAGAAACTATTAAGGACTCTATTGATAGAAATGAGTTGTTTCATGAAAAGATAATTCCTAAAGAAAACATAGCAAAGAAGATAAAAAATAGTTGCATAGAAAAGAAAGACATCAATACCACCAAAAATGTTTCAAAATTCAGTACAAGAAAGGAAAGGTGGTTGCTGGGAGAATCTTGCCTCTAATGATGTTTAATAACATAGGTATACCTATCTCTTGTTACTTTGTTGGAATGGGTTGGGAAAATTTCCTGAAATTAGATGAGACAGTGTGTGATGAGCTAGTCAAGGCACACACATGAGAAAGGAAGTAATTAATAGAAAGCTAGCCATTGTTTCATGGGTAATTGAAAGCGAGATTCTAATTTTTGAAGATATTTTGGGAGATATACTGGATATAGTTCCTATAGGGAGAACTGATTTTCCTTGTCATAAATGGGATGTTGATGATTTGGATTTAGGAGAAGTTGTTAAATCCATCTAACTTAATGCTTAAAATACCCTAGATGTGAGACCTTAGAGCAAGCAAATTGACTTACTAGCTACTTCTATTTTCCCCAGGAGTAGTAATGTTGAAAGGTGCAATTTGTTAAACACTTATATAGTGTATAATTTATTGAAAAGAAATAGAATGAATCTCCCTACAATGATCTTAAGGTTTATGGTGGATAAACAGAATCACAAAAATATAATATGTTGCCTGCCTTTTGGAATGTTGCTCACCAAGATTTTCAACCATTATGGAGTACCTTTTGCAAATCTGAGTTGGTATGCACCGACGAAGTTTCACCCTTTCATTCCTTATCAGTTCAGATACAAATTGTAAAACAATGTCTGGGTGGAAAAGAAATCTGAAAGAGAAGCAAAAATCCTAGGTTCTTCTCTAGATCATTGAGCTAATTTCTCCTTAAAATGAAAATAGTGCAAATCTCCAACAATAGCTAAAGAACATTCAAGCCAATCAAGATCAAATGCAAGAACAAATAGACAACAAGCAAAATCAACTTCTTGACATGCTGATTTTGCTCAGAAGAATCCATGAATATTTTCAATAACTCTGTGAATACTTGCTTTTTGCTTGGCTTATTTATACTGATGGTTTTGTTTGATGCATCGTTTACTCTTTTCCTCTATTTCATTTTGTTTTGTTTCCTCTCTATACTCCTTAGTTTTTGATAATGGCAAAGGGGGAGAGTTTATATGATATGTTTTTGCATATATGATGATATATTTCTAAATGCATTTTTCTCAATGCTACTCGAATATATATGTGATTGATTATGCTGTTGAAATTTGTAAAAATCTGTGATATATAAACGATAGGTTCCTTTCTTAAAGACAAGCTCCTGCTAATTATGACTGAACATATAAAAGTCATAGATATTTTTAGAAATCATTTATTATCTCTTTGAATTTTGAAAAATATATCTATTATTGCTTGTCATAATAAAAAAGGGGGGATTATTAGCTCAAGATTTATATTTGATGATTTTGATGATAACTGTATAATATTTTAAAATTCGGATTGGATTTATTTCTTTATAAATTTAACAGTCTAATTCTCAAAAAGGAAATAAAATTATAAGAAATACACTTTCTTTATTGCAGGAACCTTCTTTATGAATTTACCTTATTAAAAATGGTTTATTCGAAAGGATTCTACTAATTATGAAAGTCATAAATTAGCTCCGTGATCACTGGAAGATTTTTAGCAAAGATGGCATCGAAGTTTTTTAAGGTTAAATCCATCCAATTGGCTAAAGATGCAAGTGAAGCAACGACTAGTTGAAGAAATTAACTATTTAAAAAAGACCAACAACATTTATGAAGTTGAACGAACATATTCAGACAGTCGAAACATTTTGAGCAACATCTATACTTTTGATAATCATATCATTACTATCATGCTTTAGAAAATGAAATCACTCTATCAAGAGAGAAATTGTTATTTTGACTTTTTGTGAGCTTTTTAGAAGCTTATTATACATTTCGAGTGTGAAAAAATAGAAAACATTGAAAAATATGTACTTGTAAACTTAGAGTGACTCGTCAAATTTAATACTCGATTTTTATAGTAAAACACTCAAGTTAGATACTTGGGGACTAGACATAGGTTTAAATTGTAAGTCAAACCAGTATAAATCGACAACGTTTTTCTTCTCTCTCTTTAACCTTTAAATTTCTACGTTATATTGTGTGTGTGTGTGTGTATATGTGTGTTATTTTTATCAATAAGCTCATTCATCTTTATAAAAGGTTCCTTCTATTTTCAACTTGCAAGAGGTTCCTTTCAATTTTAACAAGTGTCTCCTGTTTTTAAATTGTTTTAACACGATTTATCATTTAGGCTCTTTTTGTTTAAACATAGTTTTATCCTACAAAAGACTCTTATTGCCTAACAAGTTCTTGTCGATTAAAAAGATTTTATCGTTGACAAGCTCTTAGGATCTATTTATTATACGAATTGAAAGAACTTGTAAAAATTTTGCACATATAATTCACCCCCTCTTGCTCTTTTCTTTTATCAATAATGTCACATGTTAATTTTAATTGTACCGATAATAAAATCCTTTGCGCCTCTAACTGCTGCTCATTAATTGACTCCATACAGAAACTACTTCATTTACCAGTAGCTTTCCCCCTGAGCAACAGACATGTCATTCCAATACACCATGTCTTCCAATTCACATCCTAGCTTCGACGAGCACCGATGGCTGCGTAGTATTCAACTAACTATGGAAGAAGAGCTAGAAAATGATCATGATTTTCCGGTTTCCATTTTTAACGTCCCAAAGACACTGATGGTTTGTGATCCTGCCTCGTACACCCCACAACTGGTTGCAATTGGTCCTTACCATTACTGGAGTACAGAACTGTACGAAATGGAGAGGTACAAGATTTCTGCTGCTAAAAGGACTCAGAAACAGCTCCAGACCCTTGAGTTCCAAGACGTGGTTGATCACTTAATCAAGCTCGAGCTAAAAATTCGAGCTAGCTACCACAAGTTTCTGAATTTCAGTAGGGAAACTTTGGGTTGGATGATGGCTATTGATGCTTGCTTCTTGCTGGAGTTCTTGCAGATCTATGCCATTAAAGAAGGTGATGTGACGGTGACTAGAGTTTCGTCAGGAATGTCACATTTGGTCGATTATGCAGGCAGGAAATCAGCTCATAACTCAATTCTCAAAGACATGGTGATGCTTGAGAATCAAATCCCACTCTTTGTGTTGAGAAAAACGTTAGAAGTTCAGTTCTCGTCGTTGGAGATCGCTGACGAGAGGCTGCTTTTGATGCTAGTGGGATTCCGCCAGGAGCTTTCTCCGTTCAAGATGATACAGGATCTTCCAAAGATCCAAGCCTTACAGTGTGCACACTTGCTTGATTACTTGTACGACACGATTGTTCCAAAGCTTGAATCATCTACAGAAATAACTGAAGCTGAAGATCCTCCAGGCGACGAGACCGATCAAAATTCTGGGAATTCAAGTTACGTAAAAGATTATTTCAAAAAAAAAAGTTACGCCAAAGATCTTTTCAGTGAGATTTGGAAAATACTTTCCAAGCAAATCAAGGGTCCAATACGTCGTCTTGGAGCAGTGCTATTTTCTAGACCTGTTAAAGTCTTACTTAAACTACCGTTGAAAATCCTCTCCAATCTTCCAGGATTTTCATTCCTGAAACAACCTGTTCAGTTCATTTTCATCTCTCGGGACAAAGAAGAGGTCAAACCCGAGAACAAGAGCTCGAATAAAGAAATCAACAAGCCACCATTAGTAGAGGAAATCACGATTCCTTCAGTCAGTCAACTCTCCAAATCGCGATTCATTTTTTCACCAACGAGTAACGTCCTGAGTATTATAACGTTTGATCCTAAGACACGAACGAACAAGTGTTTCACCACCAAAAACCACACAAAAGTACAGCTACAACCGCACACGTTTTTCCCACAAAAACAATCACTCAAACAGCCCAGAAAATTCACGCAACCAGTGGAGAAAATGTAGCTGTACAAGATGGACAGGATCACCAAAAATCCAACTAACTTAGATAACCACAATTACCAAAATAGGTTGCAAAAAGATAGCTTCAAAATTACCAAAAAAAAATTTGCACACTATCTTTGTTAAGATACGGTGATTTTATTTTAAATAAATCTTAAGATTTTATCTTCCAGGTAATCTTATCTTTAAAACTATAGATTACCTCTCATAATGATACACCACAATTATCCAACTATGAGTTCGGATTTTTTATCTAATATTATAATTTTTTTTAGTCCATCTAATATTATAATGTTTGTCTTATAAATTTTAGTCATTTATTTACGTAGGTCTCATGTAAGTCTTGCATAAATGAATAAATAAATGACTGTAATTTATAAGACAGAATAAAACATAATAATATTAGATAGAAGATTCCGTCCCGTCCAATTGCAGACAATTTCCAAAATTAAATTGGACAATATAAGATATATTAAGACATGTCTTAACAGTATCTATTTGGAAGCCAGTACGTTTTTACAGTGATGATTCTGGTGAAGAGATTGGCTACCACAGAGGTGCATGCCTCACATGAGGTAGGTTTATTGATATCGATTCTTGTGGTAGCTAACATCGATAGTAATGCCCCGATTTGATCTTGTTCTTTCCCTATTTTTATCCCTTTTTCCCTCAACAGTTGCATCTATTTTCCTTTTTCATTTTTGTTGAACTTGAAAATTGCAGATGCTATGGCCAACAGCTTTCACTATTATAAATTTTGTAAGTTTTCCAGTTTCTGTTTATCCTTTTAGTGATCTAAAGTTTACTTTGATTTGAATTTTGTCTAGGTTGATCACATTGCTGGTGCTGCATTTGAGACTGCCAGGAACGACATGGAAAACTTTGTTCCATTGACAAAGCAAATGTCTTGGAGGTGGGTTATATTTGTAAATTCAATATAATGCTTTCAGAGTGTACTTTTAACCCCCTTTCTTTGAGATTATGGAACAGAGTAAGAATAGACTAAATGAAACAGTCAGATCTGATCCCTTTCTTTCCTCTTCTTTCTGAACATAATTTTAATTGGTTGACTTCCTGCCATGCTTTGTGGTGATTGTATAGCATGCGAAAGACGTTACTAATCCTTTTATTATTTTATGGTAATAAGAAATTACATGAATTGATAGTAGTTTATTTCAAGGAACATATTTTTATGCTACACAAAAGCATGCCATGGATAATAATTTGATATGCTATTTATTAAAAATGTTTTTAGGCATCAATGCTTTGGAGAAAGAAGGTAATGACTATAGCCACTGAATATACTGATGTTGAGCTCTCACACATGTATGTTAACAACGCCGCAATGCAGCTTATTATTCGCGATCCGAAACAAGTTTTTAACAAGCATATAATTCAGAAGAAATTTAGATGTGTGGGAAAATGAGGTGGTGGTAGAATTGATAAAGCCTATTAATATCTGATATGTGACATTTGTTGTTTGAAACAATAATGACTGACAACATATTTGGCGATATGCTCTCTGATGAGGCTTTAATGATAACTGGATGTATAGGGATGCTTCCATTTGCCAGTCTTAGTGCAAAGGTGTGCAAAATCATGATATTAAAATTTGCAGTTGTCCAGGATTTTCGTTCCGGCCATTCAGTAAAAGTTTCTCGCAGCAATAACATTTTTTGTCCTGAGTAATAGTTTAGTCTTCTTTATGCTCAACAATTGTAGAGGACCATCCTTTTTTATGTACTAAATACTATAATTGTTTCAGGGGCCTAGACTCTCTTTAAACTTTTTGTTTATTTTAGTAATAGGTGTTATGCCATTTTGATTGCTTTAAAAGCAAAAGTTGCATTGCTCATGATTGTTTAAACAATTGGCTTCTCTCCCCTAACTGACACTTTGATCTGAATAAATTTCTGAATCCGCTGGAATAAGAGTGGAACGGTGAAGAGGAAATTATGTTTTCCTTTTCTTTTTTGTTTGTTCAAAAAGTTGGTTTCTTATGTAGGACAAGGCAAATCCATTAGCAACAATCCTCAGTGATGCAATTCTTTTGAAGTACGGCCTAGGAGAAGAAAATGCTGCAAAGAGAATTGAAAATGCAGTTTTGGATGCCCTGAATAAGGGATTTCGAACCGGTGACATAAATTTAGCTAGAAATGTGCGGGCCTAAATCTTATACATCACTAGTTGTTGAAGTTTAGATCCTTTTCAAGTTTCCTTGGAAGGTTTTATTTTATATTTTGCAAAAGTAGTTATTGATATTCATCCCTTGTCACTATCAATCATATGGATTTGTTTCAGTTGATTCAATTGTACAAAAATTGGTGGGATGCAAGGAAATGGGTGAACAGATACTAAAATCAGTAGAATCTCAAGTTCCTGCAACTGTTTAATCTGAGGAAACATGAGCATCTCTTTCTCTCCTGAGCATTATGATCAGTCTTACCAACACGATTTTGTAGTTTCTCCTGAACTTGTGAAATTTTATAGTTTGTTGTAATTTCACAGCTGATAGCAGAAAGGAATTCAGATGCATACTGTAATATTGTCTTGTAAGTTTTTATTCTTAATCTTGAAGGATTTTGTTACTATAAGTATGATTATGACTAACCAAGGAAATTAAGAAACAAATAATAAAATTCTTAAGAAAAACAAAAACATAATCAGCGTTAAGAATTAATTACTTGTTGAAATTAATTGATACAACTTATTCACGTTTCATTATCATCATTTTCATCTTTATAATCATCATTATTACTATATTTTACTAATTGATTCTCATAAATTTTGATCCGCCACAGATGTATAACTTGAAGTTTCTAAGATCCTTGTTTCCTTCTTTGCAATTATAGAGATAATGCTTTAATTTTGGTTATTCCTTTCAATGAGGGTTGTTCTTGACATTTTATAGGTTCTAAATAAAGTAAAAAATAACCCTATTTTATTTCTTTTTATTTTTATTGTTGCTTTTTACGAGAGTTAAAAGTAAATTTTTGACCCTCATAAAAGCAAAATAACCACTCTTTTTGTTGCTTATTTTATTGTTAATGATAGTGGACTTAGGAAGATGGCCGCCTTGCCTTTCCCTTGTCCCTGTCTTGAATCCACTAATGAACAAAGCTTTTATTCTCTTCGTCACCAAAGTACTACAAATTCTTCAGCTGCAGTGCAAAACTTGTCTACCCGAGAGTTAATCATTACTTATAATCATCACTAGTCACTACGCGTTCCTCCCTTCTGTCACTGCAATATTTTTGAGGTCAATATGATCTCCGGTAATGTCATTTACTTCTTTTAGCAATTTTTCCAGCAGCTATAACTAATACCAATTTCTAACGAGAAGAGTACTTCTATTGAAGACAATATAACTGCTAACTTTATGAGTAGCTTTGCTTTTGTAAATAGTCGTGTACCGTTTATTTAATAAAGTGTAATCGTTTTGTAAATAGAAGATAGCTTATGTTTGTTTTACTTGTTTTGTATATAAAGAAAAATCTGACTATGTACAGTGAAGTAAAAAGTAGCAAAAGGTCAGTTCTTATTTTATCTGATGCGGACCAGTTAGCTTTGAATTACATGAAAAATCTTAACCGCGGCAAGATTTGCGGCAGGATGCGAAACAAGGCCTAAATTAGGGGTTCAATTTTACGTTTATTTTTTTAAAGACTATTTTGCTATTTTCTGTCTTTTATTTTCCTAATCTTGTCAGGTTTCGAATTAGGGTTGTTGGCCGTTATAAATAGGCCTTATTGATGTTTTCTGCAGACGATTATCTTATTTTCATTACAGAATTTGGCTTTGCCTTTCTTTCAAAATCGCTTGTCGCTCTTGTTCATCTTTTTGTCCAATCAAACGACATTGATTAAACTCTTGAACGGAGTTTAAACGTTCTTGTTCCATTCATGACTTTCCGTTCTGCGTCACTGGTTAGTATGGATACTTCTCTCGCTCGCTTGCTCTCCCTTTAGGGATTCGTGGAATCGTGGGTTTTAAGTTATTAGTTGTCTGCAATTACCTTGTCTGCAACTTAGTTATGGCCATATGTGAGCCATTTTAAAAGGATCATATTCATGTTCCAGTCACATGGGATAATCAAAAGACCCTTGCAACTCTAGTGTCCCCAATAGGTTTAAGATTGTTTATCATTTGTGATATGTTATTAGAATATGTTTCATGTGGAAACTTTAAGATTAGCAGTACATGTATGTGTAAACTTAGCACATTGATGTACTCCTTTCATTTAAATAAAATATTTTATTTTTAATTATTCTTATACCTTTTACTTCTTATTTATTATATACTGATTTTATAACTGGTTAATACCCTTTAAAACTGAAAAAAATTTTTTTGACTAGTTCAATACCTAGTCAACTTTTTAAAACATTGGTTATTTTCAATTAACATTAAATTCAAAAAATCATTGTCCAAGGTAGAATGACACTTTGAAAATAATTTTCAAATATTATTAATTGAATCAATTACTAATAGTATAAAGTTATCATAATTAGACACTAATAGAGTAGATATTAATTACATGCTCTATATCTAATCGAAACATTATATAATATGATTGAATTATACCAAAAAATAGGCATGGAAAGGTTAATCAAAACTATTTTAACATTCCTAATATTTAGGTAGTTATAATACGTTATTAGACATCAATCTTGTTATTTGAATATAAATTATTTAATTAAAAAATTAAAGATAAATTAAAATAATTTAATTTATATAATCCTAATTATGATTTAGGGTTATAATTATATCCATTGTCAACATGTTTAGGAATCTATGGTTCGCATACAAAAAAGGTAGAAGAGAGAAACAAGAAATTTTAATCAAATTAAACTTGTAAAGTTTAAGAAACTTTAGAATTAAATATGAAATATTTAATAAATAAAGATGAGTATGAGATATTTGATCTTATTTGGACTTAATTGATACTTAATTAGAATTAACTTCAATTCTAAATAAAATTTAGTTGAAATTATAATTTTGTTTTAATTAAATTACTAAACAGTACAAACATTATTATAAATAGGCTTAAGCTCTAAAAGAGCTAACACTACAACAAAAGAGAATTTTAACGACGATTTTTTTCATCGCTAAATGTCCAAAAATCGACACAAATAGTAATTAGTGACGATTTAAAACAGCTGGCAAAATCATATCCAAAGCCACGTAGGGAAAAACTATAATTAACATTTTCCCCAAATGGTCACTAATTCTTTTTCACTATGATCTATTTACGTAGCGAAAGGCTATTGAGAAAATCATCGTCAATAAGTTTTTGTTACGCTTTATTTTGTAGCTAAATATTATTAACTACATTTTCGGCAACATAGGTAAAAGTTTTTAGCAACGTTTTCAGAAATATAACTAACAATTTTTAGGGATAAAAGAGAGGCGTAGACAAAAGTGATTGGTAACGATTTTGATAACGTAGCCAAATTTCTTTTGCTACATTTTCTGAAACGTAATCAAAATTTATTAGCGACGATTTTAGAAACTTAATCAAATATTTTTAGCTACCTTTTTGAAAACGTAGTCAAATCTTTTTAACTACATTTTGAAATTTTTGATACACAATATTACTAAATATTTATCATATTATTTATAATTATTGGTGACATTTTTAATCCATGTTATTGTATGTAATTTCTAGGTTTTTTGTTTTATAATTTATTATACAAAATATAATGAAAATTTTAAAAATTAGAAGCATTGTATATAAATAATAAAATATCATTAAATTTTAATTACAATTTAAAAAGTATTTATATACAAAATAAAAAATACAAATATTAGTTTAATGGCTAAGATTCATTTTCATCATCATTACTACTTACATAATTCAGGTCATGTAATTCTTTTGACTAACTTTTAAAGCTTGACCAACTTTTTTTCGATACATTGTAAGTTTTGTTCGTTACGTTCTAATTTAGCCTTAAGAGACTAATTCTCTTCTTGAAGATGGTTTTGATGAGGATGAACCAGTTGGACTAGGCCCAAACCCTCTTTGTTTTGCTCTATTTTCTGCTACATTTTGGAGTTTATATGGGTTTTTTATATGCAAATAGTGTGTGGCTTCTTCTTTGTGTTTGCATTTGGAAGATGGTGAATTGTGTTTTTGTGTTGGATTTGCATGGGTTGACCTTTTTTTCCATCTTTCATGTTTGTTTAAGGAAACCCTACAAATTGTTTGATAAAAGGTATCTTAGAGAATTAAGGTACTTCTGCAACAAATGTTTATGCACATATTTACCATATGATTGCTTTTACACCAAATCTATACCATTTATAGTATACACATGTATCCACCATAAGGACTTTATTTCAACGTTTCATAAGGTTGTGACTAAACATAACAATTAAAAGTCAAATGTTCAAAACCAAAAATATTAGCAAGGCATCAAAACATATATAGGCCGTAACAAACATAGAGAAATATCCTAATATAACACAAGACACTTTAAAGAATATATATATTGATTTGAGTGTTTCAGTATTTTATGACTCAAAATCTTAAATTTTATTTGAAACCACTTCAAACAAAATCTTAAATTTTATGCCCAATTTTTTTTATACTTTTTAGGTTAAATCATAATGGAGAATATAAAATCATTAGAAAAAGATTCGATGAATATCTCATGATCTACTTGTGGTAAGTTCGATCTAGCATGGAATTATTTTTCTTCTTCTCAAGAATCTGATGGCAATATCCAATATAATTGTATGTTTTGCGGTAGAATATTTAAAGGGGTGGAATTTATAGAATGAGAGAGCACCTTGCTGGAGCTAATGGTAATATTGCATCTTGCAAAAAAGTACCACTTAATGTATGTGATATGATTGGAAAATATTTACAGTAACAAGTAAAAAAGAAAAAGGAAAATAAAGAGCTCATGATCTATCATTCAGAAATGATGAAGCACCACAAGTACTAGATAAAGGAAAAGGGAAATCTACTATTGATATAGATTCGCACTTTTCTTCAAGAACTACTCCTGGTTCTTAACCTAGTCTAAAAAGTGTTTTGGCTAATAAGGATGCTATTTTGCGATGTAAAAGAGTATGGACTAGATGGTTCTATCATTCATGTATTCCTTTAAATTCTTTAAATTCACCATATTTTCAAGAAACAATAGATGCTACAACAACAATAGGTCTAAGATTTAAGGTACCTTCTTATTATGAGCTGTGTGTGCCTTTGCTTTAAGATTTAAGAAAGGAATGTCAGTTAATTGTGGATACATACTAGATGAAAATCAATATGATGCACTATTATGGCAGATAGGTGGACTAATCAAAGATAAAGAACCTTGATTAATTTCTTGGTTTATTGTAATATTGGAACAACTTTTATCAAGTCTGTTGATGCTTCTGATATAGTAAAAAGTGATAATGCTTTATTTGAATTATTTTCTGAAATTGTCAAGTGGGTTGGACTAATGAATGTTATGCATTTTGTTACAAATAATACAATTAATTATGTATCAACAGAATATTTATTATAATCAAAGTATGGGCATATTTATTGGACTCCATGTGTTGTCATTGTATAAATTTTATTTTAAAAGATATTGTTGGTATGAACCATATTTTTATTCTTGCTTCACTAGCATCTAAGAACAAAATTTCTGTGTGTAATTATATTACATTTTTCTCATGGCTAAAAAAGCAAGAAGAATGGATTGAGATCGTGCGTCTTGCTATTACAAGGTTTCTAACTACATTTATTACTTTATAAAGGATTTATGAACATAAGCAATTACTTCAAATTTTAGTGATAAGTAAACACTTTTCAAGTCATAAGTTATCAAAGAGTGAAAAAGGAAAAGAAGTTAGTGCAATTATTTTAGATAATAAATTTTAGGATGCTTGTTTGATCATTGTGAAGATTGTGGGTCTGCTTATAAGGTTGTTGAGGATTGTTGACTCAGATGAGAAGTTGTCCTTAAGGTATATATTTGATGGTATGTACAAAGCTCACAAAAGAATTATAATTCTTTTTAAAGGGAAGTGGAAATTGTACAAGTCGTACATTGATATTATTGACCGAAGATGGGATAAGCATCTTACTCAAAGGAACCACTTAGTAGCTTATTTTCTCAATCTTTATTGCTTATATAGTGAAGACGCATGTACAATTAATATTATAGGCCTTCCATCTGATATGATTGAATGCAAAGGTATTTTCTTTATTTAAGAGTAATAACAAGCAATAAATTAAATTAAATTTCATCGTGAAAGTTTAGAGAGTTTTGCTAGGTCATTAGTAAAGTAAGAACTTATGATAAAAATATGCAGTCATGTAAGTTTTATACTTTTAATTCATTCTTTACTTATTAATAATATATATTTTTATTTATTATAACTATTAATTTAAAATATAGATAAGTGGTGGAGATTATTCAGTGACAGTGCTCCAAATATTGAGAAAACTCACTATTAGATTACTAAGATAAGCAGTTCTGCATCAAGTTATGAACAACATTTTTTAATGTATTCATACAAAGAAATGAAATTGCTTGGAACATCAAAGACTTAATAACCTTTTTTTTTGTTTACAAAGGAAAAGAAACAACCAAAACACTAGGTCCTAACTATCTCCGTATGTATCACGGTACATATGGGTCATGATAAGCGGCGGAACCTCCTGAAGAGTCTGGACTCCGGGGTTAGAGTAAGCGGCAAGAGCAGCAAAATTGTCTGCACACTGGTTTCTTTCCCAATAAACATGTTGTATCTTCACCTCCCAAGCTCAACGCAGGATCCCATGGATACATGTCACATCGTTGGCATATTTTTAACATAGATGGAATTTGCATCGAAGTGGGCAAATCTTTTCAAAGGATCTTGTATGTGTACACAAAGAAAGAGATTAGAAAATTATATTCCAACTTGGAAACTTTGTATTAATTTTGTTTCCAAATCTCAATCTTGTTGGAAATGTAATAGATTCTCAATTATAACTCAAATATATTAATTTGAGAATAAACTATGTTACACTCTTCAATAGCTACTACTATATAAGCTTATGCTCTATCTCTATTTTTTTTCCCTCTCATGCATACATTACAAGCACAGGGTGTCTTTTATAGGCTTTGAGAGTTGTTTGATTATGACTTTGACGACTATAATTCTACTAAGAAGGCAACTCTATTAAGAAACTTTTGGCAGCTAGCACACAGTTAAAGAAAGTGTTATGCCTAAGTAAATACAATTCGTTTGTTTTTCCACACGGTTTGACCTCCAACAAATCTCGAGTGCCCTTTTTAGTTGCTTGTAAGATAAATGTCTCATTATGTACACGTCACAAGGACTTGCTTCATTGTCTTTCTTCGTCTTATTCTCATAATGGACTTACCAGTAAGATCAGAAGAAAAGTTGTGTCTTGTCATGTCAACTTCAATTTCATGATAAATAACTACTCCAAGATTCAGGTCTCCGAACAGTACTGGCGAATCAGCTTCATGGGGTGAACAATTCAGTGCTAGCAGTAATTAAGAAGGATTGGCACGAGACGTGGACTTCCTCTAGTAAACAATTATGGTGAAGAGCTTTTCATTTCTTCAGGCCTGTTTTGCAGCTTGCAAATCCCGACCCGGCCCCGTCCAAGTGAGTTGATCTGGAGAGAGACTACAAATCCAGTCTCTAGACTGCAAAAAGAAAGAAAACCTTTCCCTGACTTTGAGTTGACTTATCCATAGGAACTGGACGAATCAATTCAAGTATTAATTAGGCAATCCTTTTTATTTGGACATTTGAGTTGTCATCAAAATAGTAATTTTTGGAGGAGATTATCCCATTATACGAGCAAGGATGATAACTTCATGACACAGAACACTAGAAAATCACATACCATAACTTAATATACAAACAAAAATGAGATTTTTATTCAAAGTGAAGGCTTGTAAAATATATTCATAATAAAATTATATTTATATTTACATTAATAACTTTATTTAAAATAAAATAAAAGTAAAAATAAAAAATTACAAAAAAAATAAAAGCGATGATCCGTTATCCATTTTGTCTGATCCCATCATAGAACTGTAGAAGTGATGACGACGATCAGAATTAATTGCCCCACTAAAGATAACCTCTGAGGACCGTACAGTACGGCAATTTCTGGAAGAAACTGATCAGAATAGAGAAAGCGGGGTTTCGCTCGAGGTTTTGACACGTAACCTTGAAACAAGTGGATTCCACTTGCCAAAAAGCACCATTAAATGCTTGGCACCATATTCATCGTCTTCTTTTCGGCGGAGTTCTTAGAGCCCCCGACCTGCTGGTATAGGTTACCACACGAGCTTGCTCTACATATCGAATATCTGTCTTGACTGTGATTTGTTTTTTGGTCGACTTCTGTCCCTACTCCCTTAAAACAAAACAGTTCTTGTTACTTTAAGGTGGGATTGAGCAAAGGGATGTGACAAAAGTTGCCAATAACGTACCCCTAAAGAATACAATTAGTATTGTAGTAAATAGGTTTAAGACAAGAAGAGCTATCCTTATGCCTTTTTTTTTGGGGTTATATAAAATATGTACGAAAAGGACTAATCCTAATAATTACTTAGGCTTTTTGGCTATTGCTGGTGTCTCTTTCTGTGCAAGTTAGGTCCCTATTTGTTTGTGCATATTTTGACGGCTTCTAGCTATATTCATACATTCTGTTGAAGGAAGAGGAGGATTAGGGCACTGTCAATCCCTAAGCTCCTTAGAAGCCTAGTGGCATATATGCAGTTGGCCTCGGAATTCCTACTTTTTCATATTGTTGTTTTTTGAGTGGGTCCTGTCTTTAGCTATTGCGTAGAGTGCTAACTTATTTTCGCACGTTCGAACTTGTTTCCTGCTAGTTTAGGTATGTTTGCTATTGTGAGCGTACCTTCTGAGTCCCTTAAGACTCTTGTATAGAACTCTTTTGTATTTCCTTCTTTCATTTATTAATTCTTCTGATTTACAAAAAAAAATTACTTTGGCTTTTCTTTTATTGGAATGGATATTGATCTGTTACTCAATTATCAAAAGTCACTCAAAGGAGTCGAACATAAAATATTCTTCAAGTTGATTGAGATTATTTAATATTTAAATATCCCTTAGCTTAATAAATATTTATAATAAGTAAACACAATCGATTCCAAATGTTATAATATTGCTAAGCAAAATCCTTACTACCAACTTAAATCCTTGTCCCGTCAATGGTAATAATTGAACAACAAAAAAAGAGATATTAAATAATAATGTTCAACTAATAATTATAATATCACATATTATGGAATCTCAATAAAAATAAATTTGGTAGACTTGTTAATTAATATAGGATTAATTATTTCTAATCTTTATGTGATTTCTACTTTTTACCAAGTTACTTTTGTAGTTTAAAAGTTTAGATTTTTTTTACAATATAGTTTTTTGAAATTAAATGAAAATGTATTTTCAAAGAAAATAATCAAATGTGTCTTTCGCAGTTTTATACAAGACGTTAACTCTCACTTTGTCTTACTGACATAACGTGTCGTAACACAACTCAAAATAACTAGAATTTCAATTACAATAGTGATAAGTTTAGGTCGATTCCATAGAAAGTGCATATAAAATTGTTCAAAAGAAAATGATCAGTGTTTAGGTTTAAGGAGGTGGGTAGAGGGTTTGGTTGATTTTCAAATAAGAAAATAAAATAAACAAATTAAAGAAAACATTCAAAAATGATGAAAAGTGATGAATACGTTAAGGATCGATCATCAGTTTAATCTCGGCCTCCACACAATTAAACATACTTCATTGAATTGTTGTTCTCATTCCTCTCCTACTAACTATTAATCGCAAGTTAATAATAAGTTATATTAACTCCACTTTTTCATTAGGTGGTGTTTAATTAATAAGAGCTCGATAATTAAACCTAGTTACTGAACAAGCTCTCTAGATTTAATTCGACAGTCATATTACGAGTTAGGAAAACAGATTAATTAAAGCAACAGCCACACAAACTTGGGCCATTTAACCTAAGTTATGTTATCCCTAATGATTAAAAATTATTAGTTACAACAAATGAATCTTAACATAACAATTGTGATTTATATTGAAATTTTAACAATGGGTTTATACATGAAAACAACAAATAGAGCATTCAATCATTCTTATACAACACCCAAACATTAAACATAGGATAATGTAATCAATCCTTAAGAGAAAAAAGCAACAAATAATGAGAAAAATGCTTAACCGAATTCTTTGACGTCGATATCACCTCTAAACTGACGTCGGGGAGCTAGCCCTCCATAGGTCTCCAATAGAATAGAGCTTTTCCCTTTCTCTTCTTCAAAATCAAGACTCTTCACTAAACAATGTTTTTATACTAAAAACTTAGGGTTCAGGTAAGCTGTCATTCCTCATAGGCGTGAGTGTAAGTCTCATGGGTCGTGAGATACCTTGTATGGGTGTGACTTAAGTGTCATGTGTTGGACCCTGAACTTTGATTGGAAGTGAGAATTATTAAATGAGGAATCGGTAGTGAATGTAGTAAGTTGTGTTACATGTTTTACAATGATATTTGGAGGTTAAT